>BPLR01006100.1:0-15513 GCA_021605095.1 Caerostris extrusa | reverse complement strand
ATAAACTAGTCATGGAAAAAGTATTAAATTTATTATTATTAGTTTTTTTAAAATTTTTAATGAAATGAAAAAAAAAATGTATTGTAAAAGTGGAAAAAAAATTTTTAAGAAAGTTTTTGTATAACTTATAAAGTAAAAGCTTAATTTTTGTAGTTATTACTCAAACATTATTACGACTAAAAATATAATGTCTGTGGAGGCTGTATAAATACAAGACTTTTTTTGCAGGACAAACTAGTAAAGAAAATGAAAATGCTTTGTGAGATAACCATGCATAGTTACAAGTGTATATTATTTTGAAATAAAATAGTTATTTGAGGGTTAGAAAATGAATTAATGTGAATTCATTATAAAAAATAGTATCAATTTAGTCTTAGTCTAAGTAGTGTTCAATTTTAAATATTTGAATGCTAAATAAAATATCGTTAATTGTAGTTTAATTTCGATTTAACAGATAGAACAAAATATTAAGGAAGAAAGAATAATTGATAAAATAAATAACATTACAATTTTTAATAAAAGCGACTTAGAAAATAAGTTTTGATACATAAAATTCAAAATGAACTCGATGGGTATAATGGTTGAAATTTCATATGACTTTTGTTAACATTATTATTCAAATTGAAACAAACTGATACTTATGGACAAGACTTGTGCATATCAAAAAAATATATAAAATGTAAAGAAAAATGACTGGCTTTATTTTTAATAAAATAAAGTTATTCATTGATAATAAATTGGATTAGTGTAAATTCATTATAAAAAACATTCTTTTAACTGCTTTGTTTTACAAAATCATGGTATGTAATTCTAAATGTTTGCAGTATAAAAAAATATCTTGTATGTATTAATTTTATGGTAGATAGCAGATAAGTCGAATATGAATTAAGAAATAATAAATAAATTATTTAAAGAAATATAATTAGGAAATTTTAAAAAAAAAAAGATTTAATAAATGTGTTTTTTGGAACATAAAATTCAAAATGATGTGTATAATGGGTGAAATTTCATAAAACTTTTATAAAAATGATTATCAAAATTAAAAAAGAATGGCTATGGAGGCTGTGTAAGTACACGTATGACAGCAAAAAGTAAAATCTAAATGAATTTGGTTGGTGAGATGTATACAATATTCCGAAATAAAATAAAGTTACTCGGGGTTAATGAATTAGTGTAAATTCATTATAAAAAAATAACAATAGTTTAACTATTTTGGCTTAAAAATCTTAATCTAAGTAGTGATTATTTCTAAATGTTTGAAAAATGTATGCTAAAAATTGGTATCAACGGTATTGGTAATTACAGGGTTTAACAAATAGAATCAAGTGGGAAGGTCAATCCATCTTTAACAAAAAAACTGTAGGATATAATTTAACCAACTGTTTAAATAATACTTAACGCATACATAAAAGTAAACAGATAACTTAACTTATTGATGTGTGCATTTAAAAATAATGCTTGTCGAAATGCAAAATTACGTTGTACAAAAAAAAAAAATTAGATTGAAAAGAATTTCAATAAGTGAAAGAGTTATGTAATTTCTTTTAATTAAAGAAATGAAAATAAAAATGGTTTGAATTTTAAAAAAAATATTCCAAAATTAAATAAAAATAAAATTGGTAAAAATTTTTTTATAATTTATATCTTTACTAAATATATATATATATATGTATAATTTAATAATAATTTCATAATTTATTTTTTCTTCATTTAAATTACGCTGCAAACGGATAAAAAGTTTGTTGAAATAGTTATTCAGAAAATTAAAATAATAGGCATATCTAAATTGATAAGCATTCCAATCTTAGTCATATAGAAAGAAATACTATCTTATCTGAAAGTGGCCAGCAGTCGGATAGATACATGCTATCTGCATTCTGTAATAAAGGTTGTATACTAGAATTATAGTTGAGCATTCGAAAAGAAAGTATGTACAGTTTTATATCTAATGATAGGACCTGAATGGCCGAGTGGCTAGCGCTCATGCGCTCGGTACCACAGGTTTCGGGTTCGAGTCCCGGTGGTGCCATGGAGGTTTGTAGTGGTTCGGAATTCACTTTAAACTATAGGTCCCGGTCTTAATAGGATCATAGAGCGTTGCGGGGGGATTGTTACTCCGTGGCTTATCTTCAAGTTACACGCGCCCCCTGAGTAACGTCTGTGCAGCGCTTGTCTTAATGCATCAAGACCAAGCTGTCTCAGTGTTTGACAGCTGCATTGGAACAAAAAAAAATCTTTGATGATAGAAGTTTTGGTTAAGCAAATTCAATACACGTTAAAAATTATAATTTAAATATCAGTGAAAATATTATTTTAGAAATAATTGGTTAAAAGAACATACACATTAATTTTATAAATATAATTGGTTGGTGTGTGTGTGTGCATAAATAGAATGTGACCAATCGTCTCTTTGTTTTTTTTTAAATAAGATTGGTGTGTTTTTGTCTCTCTACGGTCATTTTTCGCACATTTTAGGCTAATTTGACCGGGACCTACAGTTTAACGTGGAATCGAACCACTAACAAACATCCTTGTTTGCCAGGATTCGAACCTGAAGCCTGTAGTACCAAAGGCCAGAGCGCTAGAAAGTTGGCCATCAGGCCGCTTTCTAACTAATAATAATGTAAGAAAATCACTCAAAAAATAATAATTGGATACATAAATTTAGCATTTAGATTTTATAAGGAAATTTTTCTTGTTGAAATTTGTGTCTATGTTTAGTATTTTTTTCATGCTATACAAATTCTTAAGCTTAGTATGATAATATTTATTAGTATTTTTGTAAAAGATTTATGTATGATTGTAAAGAAAATAATAACGTAGGAGAAATAATAGGTGATATAACTAGATGTATACAATATTTTGAAATAAAATTGGATAAGAAATACATTAGTGTGAATTTATTATAAAAAATATTATTTTAACTATTTTGTCTTACAAAATTAGTCTTTGTTTATTTCAAATGCATGAAAAAAAATGCATGCTAAAAAATTTTTTTTTGTATCAGCAGGGAAGTTATAGGGTTTATCAAAAAATAGAATCGAATATGAAGGAAGAAATATTAGAAAAATAAATGAGTTGAAAGAAAATTTCATGAGTATGTTAATTAAAAAAAATACATTTATGTTAAAAAAAAAAGTCTGCACTTCATTAATTGGTTAAATATATATAAATTCGTAACATTTTCTTCGGAGTTTTAACTATTTACAGGCATATGATCTTCAAAAAAAAGTTAATAAACTTACATATTAAATCTTTCAATACGAATGATGTGCAGTATTTAACAGTGGGTAGAAAATTTGAAACTAATATCGTATTTCAAAAGAAATGTGAGCGATTTTTAAGGAAAACTTTAAATGCCAAACAAAGTTTTGGATAATTAAGTGATAAAAAATGTAGTGAACACACTAGGGAAAAATTATCAATTAAAAAATAAATAAATTCCTTTACAAAAATTAATTTTGTAAAATATAACAAAATGCAATCGAAATAAAAAAATGGAATTAAAAATTAAAAATGTATAAAAGAAAAAATTTATTTTGCGAAAAATAAAGATAAATAAATTCTTTTACGAAAATAAATTTTGTAAGATAAAACAAATTTGAAAGAAGCAACAATAAAAAATAAATTCCTTTATAAAAAAAAAGTTTTGTAAAAAAAAAAAAATTTTTTTTTTTAAATCAAATTCAAATAAAAAAATTGTAAAAAAAAATAAATAAATAAATTTCTTCACCAAATAAATTTTGCAAATAGAAAATAATTATTTTTGTAATAATATAAATTTGTAAAATAATCCAATAAAAATTAAAAATAATCAAATTTAATAAAAATAAATAAATTCCTTTACTAAACACATTTTATAAAATAATCTAATATACAAAAAATTAAGGAGAAATCCAATTAAAATAGTTTCATATTCTGCTTATATTATCAGTACAGTCATCACGTAAATTCCTGTCTCCCCCAAAACTTATACAGTACAACATTCCGGCGTTGCCACCGGGGAAAAAGTTTCTGGGGAGGGAACCCCATCTACCAAAAATACTATTCTCTAACACGATGACTATTCGTCACTTCCGGTTGCGCGCGCTTCTCTGATGACGTACTTCCGTCCTGCATGGAAGCCGCACTAATACTGGGGTAAAAAGCGTACAATAAAAAACAACGTAATTACTAGTCGGAAATTGGAAAATTTAGGTGCACAACGTAGCAAAAATCTGTGAAAGGAGCTGAGTTCAGTTTCGAACCCTTAACCTCGTGGTCGGAGATCCGATTCTTTACCTCTGCGCCAATTCATCTTATTTAATGGAAGATCGATAATTTTAACCCAATATAATCGTCAAATATACAATGGGTTAATTGTCTCAGTGAATGTTTAAGCTCACCCGTTATCTGAATTCGTTTGCGCTTGTTAAGAATAATAGCCATGGTGTTTCTTAATTTTAGGAAAGCACTCATAGCAGATAAATCCATAGCAGGGATGGGCACACTACGGCCCGTCGGAAGATTTTATCCGTCCGCTTGATAAAATTTTAATTTGCTGGTCCGCGACAAATTAAAGAAATATATATTCTTTATATTATATATCCATCTCCTTTTCTACTTTGATTAAATATTTTTCTTCCTTTTTCAAAAGGACTGATGATCTTTTACTTTCTCTATTTTTGTTCTACAAAACATAAATCGACGAAAAAAATAGCAAAGCACAGACAGCTTTCAATCGATAAAGTGTTAAAAGCGGAAGTTCTTTTTTAGTTATAGCTGTAGATTGGTAGAGTTTTACGAATCATTATCGAAAGTAAGTTTCCCCCAAATTTAATATCTCACGCCCAGAAAATCAGTGCTATGTTTGCTTCATCTTATATACATGAACAAGTGTTTTCAACTATGAACCACAGAAAGAATTATTTCAAAGTAGACTGACAGATGAGCATTTAGCCTCGTTCCTTAGAATCAGTACATCTCACTTCAAACCTCAATATGAGGAACTTTTAAAAAATGACATCGCAATTTCATTCATCTCATTTAAAATTGTAATACTTGTATATTGTTCTTAAAATTTTAGAAACATTTATCTTGGCCCGCCAAACTTTTTTTTTTTTTTTTTCGATTTTTGGCCCGTGACCGAAAAAAAGTTTGCCCCAGCCCTGCTTTATAGTTTGGAAAGTTCTTTCATTGTTTTGGAAGATAAGGGCAGAAGTGTGAGAATTTTCTATGTACCAACCTTTGGAGAGTTGCTTTTTAAAACTGTGGTGGATACTGCACGACAATTGCCTTGAATTAGCTATCTAAGCATCTATCTGTATTGGTTGCGTTTTGTCTTTATGGATAAGTTTAATTAATAGTTTTTCAATTCCTTCTATTAGCTCACACTCTCCCCTATATATATCTTGTTCAAATTTTCAATCGTTCATAAAATACTTTTTATTCATCCACTCAAGTTCAAATACATTTTTTTGAACTTGTAGTGGATTGACACTTGATGTTAATACTGTTTTTTCAAATATTAATTCAGTAATTAAATTTAATGAATTAATTTTAGTTTTTTTTTTTAGATTTAAGTTGCATATATTTACCAATAGATGGCACCAGATAAAATTAAAAAAATGAATGAAAATTATTTATAAAGGACTTTCCAATATAGTAAAAAAAAAGTAGGGATTGACTTAAAATTTTTTTTTTTATACTCAAGTTGAAATAATTTTAAGTTTAAGTTTTTATACTCAAGTTCAAGTACTACTTGTATTTTTATTTAATTTTCAAAGCGTCCAATTTATTTCTTAGAACAGTGTTTATTCTGTTGAAAATTGGGCAAAGAACCTGATGAACCAGAGTTTAGGTTTTTTGAAACACAGTGGACGTAATTGGATTGAGATTGACTGATAAAAGCCTGAAAATATCTGTAAGGTCTACGAATGATTTGTGATGATCATAAATAAAAAAAAAAATTGCAGTTATGCCTAACAAAAAAACAATACATAGATGGTTGAACTTGATAGTTGGTGGCAATTTAAAAATGATACAGCAATAATTAATTAGTCTCCATTTAACTTAACAGACAAAAAGAATTTGGAACACAGGGCATTTATATAAGTTAAAATAAGTTTTAATTAAACAATTTTAGGGCAATTTTAAAATATAAAGTCAGACTTTATTTTGAGTTTAAAATTACATTTATCTTCATCTATAGAGGTGGCTCTCAAATTCCATTTTTATACTTTATCAAAAATTATACTTCCAAATATAATATTGTGACATTACGCTATAGGTGAATACGACCGAAATCATTTATGTAGAATTCGCATAAGTGGAAGTTCAACTTTGCATATAAATCTACATACATTCTATTTAGTTGAAACTAAGGACTAATAAAAATCTAATATAGAAGAAAAAATGTTTTATATAACTGCAGTTCTTTTTAGAGTTTTGTAATTTTCCACCATTTAAAATATTACACAATTATTTTGATGATAGATCGTTTTACGAATAAAATTCTAAAATTTTCCATTCTTACCTTCATGAAAAAATTTACAATGGAAAAAAAGTGCTTAAAATATTGAGGACGTTGAATATTGTTTGCCCTCTAAACACACTAGAGTAGGTAAAATTTATAAGCCAAATTTAAAAATAAATCTATAAAGAATTATTAAAAAAAATTACTGTCAAAATATAAAAAGCAGCCGAGAATTAAAATATTAACACTAATTGGATTAAAATTTTCTTTTAAATGATCCTTTTGTTATAGAATAGATAAATTAATTGAACCACAAGGTGGTTACTAATAGAGACAATATTTGGATCAGTAAATCCAAAACTCGCAAAAATTTTAAATAAATGAAATCTGCATAAAAGCAATAATTGAAATACAATACCAAACAGCGTTAACCAAATAATAAATGTTTTTAAAATTATGTAATTAATGATTTAAAAACTTCATTTGAAACTATAAATAGTTTTTAAAAATTTATGAAGATTTGGTCAAAAAAGGAAAATTAATTTCAATGTTCAGCTTATTGATATTGTTAATGTACGGCAGAGCTGTCAAATGAAAAAAAAATCCCAAGCTGCATTACTCTTAGTTTGTGTAAGTCACTGTTACAGAAATTTTAATAATGAGACAAAAAATTAAATATCTAAAATGTTTTATTATAAAAACAAAGATATAAAAGCATTAAACACTACAATAGTTTCGTCTCATAATAGAAAAATGAATAAAAAAATTATCTCCAAAGATTTCTTTACAAACAGGTTGTACACGAATATTTGAATCTTTTATATAACATTGATATATGGGTAATAATGATGATTGGCTTGAATATTGGTTTTCTTGTCCTTCATTCTTCATATGAAAAAGCATTTTTTAATCAAATATTCGTTCTAATGCAAAGCCTAAAAGGCCCACCGACTATTCAAGGTATGATCTTGAAAGAGTTTGGGCTTCATAACCCATGTTAATTGCCTGCAGGAGAGCAAACGTAAAGCCAAATAACGCATATCATAAAAAGCATAAATTATGAATTATTATTAAAAAACATTAAACATTGCAAAGATATAAAAGCATTAAACACTGCAATAAAAGCTTCAATGGTTTCGTCTCATAATAGAAAAATGAATAAAGAAATTATCTCCGAATATTTCTTTACAAATAGGTTGTACACGAATATTTGAATCTTTTATATAACATTGTTATATGGGTTATAATGATGATTGGCATGAATATTAGTTTTCTTATTCTTCATATGAAAAAAGCATTTTTTAATCAAATATTCGTTCTAATGCAAAGCCAAAAAGGCCCACAGACTATTCAAGGTATGATCTTGAAAGAGTTTGGGCTTCATAACCCATGTTAATTGCCTGCAGGAGAGCAAACGTAAAGCCAAATAACGCATATCATAAAAAAAAACGTGAGTTTTTCATCAAACATATTATCTGGAGTGTCGGATGTGGCGCTGATGAGTAGCTCAGATATGGATGATAAAATGTAACTGTTGAAAATTCTGACTAATATGTAAATAATAATGATTTGTAGAGCGGATAATGGGCTTGGTTCCATAATTGACAATATCAAATGGATTATTCCTGAAAATAAAAATACTCATAACAAACATTGTAAATTATATGAGATGCAAATTTAAATAAGTTATAAGATTGACATATTTCCATTATTTCTTTTAGTATTTATTCCGTGAACTATGAAACTCGCAACACTTAAACTATTGCAGTTCAGATTTAAGTAGTCACCAACATGCACGACTAAGGATTATTTTAAAAACCTTAAAATAATTTATCTCGGATTTAATTCATACGAGTTATATCATAATATTAATAATGGTTGATAAATTATCATAAATTAAAATTTATAAACAATCATAATTAATAACAATAAATAACAAATTATAAATTAAAATTGATAAATAATCATAATTAATAATAATAATAATTTATAAATTATAAATTAAAATTGATAATAATTAATAACTTATAAATTAGCGTAAATTATTATTACTATTTTATCAATTTTTTAACAATAATTGCTAAATTATCAAACTAAAATTGATAAATCATAATTAAAAACATTAATAACAATTGATAAATTATCACAAACTAATATTGATAAATTATCATAAATTAATATTGATAAATAATCATAACTGATAAATTATCACATTGCAAACTTATCACAAGAATTTGCTTTTCATCTTATATATTATTCATTCATTATTATATATATTCATTCATATAATTCGTCCATCTTATATATATACTGTTGATAAAGATGCGATGCATGCATTTTCAAAAATTCGAGATCACTTTTCTCACTATACGAAGAGTTAATTTTTATTTCATTTTCCATGTTTGCTTTAAATTTATTATTGGAATGGGGATTGTTTGCATAAACATGGGTTTTCAGATGTTCCAACTGAAAGAAATAAGATGCCGTGAGAACCAAGAAGCCTTTCGAGATGCAGCTGTTAGCAAAAAAACTGAATAATAACAGTGGGCAGGTTTCTCCATCCCTGCTGAATTCAGCAAAAACGTTCATCTTCAAGTATTGAAATAAGCTGCTTAATGATTCTGGGTGTACACACTTCCATATATAATCTGATTTAAAAAATTAGACAGGAATGCAAAGGAATCTCGTAGAAACACATGTGAATTTTCTATGGTTCATATTCGCTTAGATCAATGGTTTCCTAAGGGGACAGTGGAAAGATCAAGGATTAACAGAAACATCGGATGCGTCTGGTAGAGGAACATTAAAAAAAATAAGAACTCAGGGACAGCATAAAGAAAAGAAGATTAGAAAATATAGAGCAACATGGAATCCAGTATTTCTATTTTATTGATCGCAATAAATGATCCGAGTTACCAACAATAGTTCAAGCGCTTAAGGCTGTTTAGGGGCTTTCAATTCTTGAACATATAATATGGATGACTAAGCAACTTCTTAAATGTTTTTATGCGTTCCATATGATACACACTTGATTGCGATGGCGGTCTTCTCATTTTGTTAGTGATTCTAGCATCTTATTTTTGACTTTGCCCACTTCGCCAGGACTTCGAACAGACAGGCAGACTGTTTCATATGGTGAAAATCTAGTTTCTCGAAATCGAATAAGAGAAAATCTTCGTCTTGTCCGATTAAGGATCATTTGGACAGATCCTTCTATGACGCTTCAAAAACTTTTATAAGAATATTTTTTAAGGATCATTTTTCTGAAAGATCCAAACAGATCTTGCACCAAAAATAACGATTTTAAAAGCTAACAGCATAAAACATGAGCCATTATTGTCAATATTCCTTTTTTTTTTTTTTAATTTGGATTGCATGGCTTTTTTTATTCATCCTGCATAAGCTGCTTTGAGTATCTGAGGAAGGAACTGTGAATTTAAATATTGCGACACAGCATGCGCAAAAAGTTACGATGTCTTTATAAACAAGTAATATAAAAAAAAAAAAAAAAAAAATTAAGTCAATTCCTACTTTTTTTCACTATATTGCAGAAAGTCTTTTATAAATAATTTTCATTCATTTTTTTAATTTTATCTGGCGCCATCTATTGGTAGATATATGCAACTTAAATCTAAAAAAACTAAGATTAATTAATTCATTAAGTTTAATGAATTAATTAATATTTGAAAAAACTGTATTAACATCCAGTGTCATCCACTACAAATTTAAAAAAATGTATTTGAACTTGAGTGGAGAGAATAAAAGTATTTTATGAACGATTGAAAATTTGAACAAGAAATATATAGGGAGAGTGTGAGCTAATAGAAGGAATTGAATAATGCCTATTTAGAGCAAAATCACGTCAGAAAGTATCAAAATAACTATACATTTAAAACTATGCTTCTTGTTGAGAAGCATTTAAAAACGAGATTCAGTCGATAATTATGTTTCCAGTTAATTTTTTTTAAAACTTTTATTAAAAATAGCTTAGATGTAATATTTTACAACAATTCCATTTATACAAAATTGTTTAAACATAACTTAATATCACTCTTACTTTTAATAATACATATATATATATTGAATTAACATACTATGAAAAGCTACTGAACGATTCAGAAAAAATTATGAATTAATATCGTTTTTTAAAATTAATAACGTAACAATTTAACTATAATATAAAATGACGAAATATGAAAATTTGCTGTTGTTATTTTGATTGATGAATCCTTCAGTCTTTATGAAAACAATAAGAGCCAAATTTTAAAGTTTTAAACCACAGATTCTTTCACGCTCTTAACAATCTATGCTGATAAAACTGGTTTTTAACTTGACTGAATACACTGTGAATACACTGAACATTGGCGTAGTCGTTTAATATTTTTTAATAAAATTATTAAATGGTAAATGAAGAACAATATCATTCGAACAGTTACATTCTAATAGCTATCCAATGACCAGAAGCATTTTCTACTTTGCCCCACAAAATAAATAAAATAGCAATATTTATTTAATATATTCATATAGAATTTATCCAACTTTGTTATTAATGGCTTTAAATATAAAAATCTAAAACATTCTATATGAATCAACTTTGCTTGTATTATATACTCAGTCAATTTTATGCAAATGATACAATATGACTGAGTATATATTACTTGTATTATATACTCAGCCAATTTTATGACTTCTTTAGTCATTAAGCAAATTATTGTATTTTAATTACATTTAATTTTTCATTTAAATATGTTGTCGTTCTAATGCAGCTGGTAATACATTAATCGTTGATTTGAATATAAAAGTTTCTAAAATTATACAAAGATCAATTATTATGGAGAGTTCTTCAATCTAGCAAAGAAAAAAAATACAACAATAATAACTATATTAATAGTACGAAAACTCAAATATAAATCTGTATTTACCTTTAAAATTTCCAAGTTCAAAAATGTAATATTAAATTTTGCAAAAGCGAAGTGCTACGATTTTAATAGCTCAAACCTAAAAGCCTCAAAAACAAAATAAAGTTTTTTCCTTCAAAAAATTTATATAAACAGTTAATATCTACTCAGAATTTCTTTACAATTACATAATACGATAATTCAAAGCTACCTAGATGGTATAGTAGGTAATGTAGATCAAAATGTAAGATAAAGCAAGATCAAAATGTAAGATAAAGCAAGATCAAATGTAAGATAAAGTAAGATCAAAAATGCAAGATAAAGTAAGATCAAAATGTAAAGATAAAGCAAGATCAAAAATGTAAGATAAAGTAAGATCAAAATGCAAGATAAAAGGATGCTTTAAGACCTCGGTTTTCATCTGAGACCACAGGCTTAAGGTTCGAATCCTGGCGATGGACGGATGTTTGTTAGTGGTTCGGAATATACATGAAATTGTAGGACCTGGTTTAATTACCCGTTGTGTGCAAAAAATGACCGTAGAGCGACAAACCAAACCAAACATTTATGTATCCCCCTCCAGCCAAATTATATGTTTGTTTGTTTGTGACTAATCCTCAGTGTCCTGCAGTGCGGGACGGACAACCCATGATTAATCTACTCATGGATGGAGGGAAAGGAGGCAGCTTCTGTTGTGATGGAGCACCCGTAGGCAGAAGTCTGACTTGGCTCCGTGACGCTCTTTACAGTCAAATGGGACCGGGACCTACGGCTTAAAGTGGATTCAGAACCACTACAAACATCCATGGCACCGCCAGGACTCGAACCCGAAACCTGTGACACCGAGCGCCATTGCGCTAGACACTCGGCCATTCAGGCCCACCAAATTATATTATTCCTAATGTCATCACAGAAACATGATCTTTAATCAAGCTTCAATTCTAGAATTTCAATCCTGGATCCTTCTAGTTCGAAACCCCACAGGTGTAATCCAGGATTGTATGGGGTGTGGTCTGGTGTCTCTGTAACTGAAATTAATTTTCCATAGTTCGAACCCCCAACCGTTACCCAAATCCAAATCGTTACCCACCAGATACTCAGGCTCTATTTATCCAATTATGTTTCTGGTTAGGAGTAGAGATTTTATTACAAATCCTTTTTTTTTTTTGACATATTAATTCATTTATAAATTGCATATTATGTGTGCTTATAGGGATATTACAGCCAGTATTTTATCTGGGAAGATAATCCTTAATTTTAAAATTAATCTCTACGTCCATTTACTTTAGAGTATTGGCGTAAAAGGACTTAGCCTGATTCAAACCAATCCATCATTCTCTTTTTCCCTGGGCTTTTCTGCCGTCCTTGCGTTGACGTAGGCTGAAAGGCTCCATTATAAGGGTTTCTCCCGAGTATCTCCCAGAATGGGAATGGCTTTTTAACTTAATGGAAACAGCCGACGCTCATAGTGCAGGGCTGTACTAAAATACAATGGATGCTCAAAAGATCATTAGCATGGATTTTTAGTTTTCATAGGGCCCTAGAATCAGCGTATTAAAAGCGAGTTATCAAGAGGTATTGAATTCGTGAATGCTAAGAACTTTGATGTTCTGTCAAAAAAATGGAAATACCATTTATATCCAATTTAACTTTCACTATGTTTTTAATTACATCATCGGGAAGGAATTGCCATTAATTAATGTAATTCACTTCACGTATATCTACGTATATCTCACTGTGTATAACTCTAAAGAACAGAGTAAATGACAGTTAGAAAAGAAAACCATCTGCTGTTTAAAGTTAATTGAAAAACTTTGATTAACATGGGAATAATCTATTTTGGAAATAAAATGGTTTAGTTTACATTAATAGTACAGAAAATGTTATTTTCCATTTGTTAAACTTAAGACAAAACAACGAAGAAATAATCAGCTAATAACCAGAAATATTTAGCATTAAAGTTTGATACTTTGGAAGACTTATTTTGTTTTCAATCTGCTGTTTGTTTTCTTTTTCCATTTTTGTTTAAATCTTTTGCTTTAAGTTTTCTTTCCAAATTGTTATTCATTCCTTCCATTATCTCACACTCTCCCCAGTATATATCTTGTTCAAATTTTTTTTCAATCGTTAATAAAATACTTTTTATTCATCGACTTAAGTTCAAAATACATTTTTTTTGAATTTGTAGTGGATGACACTTGATGTTAATACAGTGTTTTCAAATATTAACTCATTAATTAAATTTAATTAATTAATTTTAATCTTTCAGATTTAAATTGCATGTATCTACCAACAGATGGAAGCCAGATAAACTTAAAAATGAATGGAAATTATTTATAAAGGACTTTCTGCAATAAAGTAAAAAAAACCGTAAAGATTGACTTTAAATTTTTTTATATTACTTGTTTTATATCTAATAAAAGCTATTGGATTCTTAATATCAGATTAGTAGTTTTATTTTTATTCTTGACTGTTTGTTTGGTACGACACAAATTGGTCAATAACATTCTGAACATACAAGCGTTTTGCAGATGAAATTGTTTGCAATATCAATATTTCCTTTTTTTTGTTGTGATTCTTTTCATGTTTATAACTCATTATATACATTTTCATCTGTATGGCCATCTAACGTCTTCCAAAAACGACATAGGATTGTGGCATACAGTAAGAATTAATTCGTGCCGTTGCATAGTATAGAAAAGATAAGGTTTATTGGACATCGACAAACGACAGATCTAGATAACGATATGGATGAATAAAATTATGCTAAAAACTACTTGTTTTGTGGGCTTGAATGGCCGGTGTGTCCAGCTCAGGCACTCGGTGCCACAGGTTTCGGGTTTAAATGTCCCGGCGGTGCCTCGGATGTTTGTAGTGGTTTTGGAATCCACTTTAAAGCCATGGTCCAGTCTCATTTGACTGCTATAAATAGCATCACGGAGCTAAGTCAGACTTCTACCTGCAGGTGCTCCATCACAACAGAAGCTGCCTTTCCCTCCATTCATTAGTAGATTACTCTGAGTTGTCCGTCGCACTGCAGGACACACACCAGGGATAAGGGAAAACTTGTTTTTATCCCTACATGATAAATTAAAGTTTATAAAGAGGTGTATTTCACCTATCTCAAATAGGGGAAACATACATCTAAAAAAGTGTTAGCAGATAAATGTATTAAAGAAAGATGGAGTCTATATACATTACTGTGACTGCCATAAATAAATGCTAAAATAAATTAACTGAATCATTAACATTCGCTCCATTTCGTATATTCTTTGCGGTCTGAGGGACCAACTGGCTAGTGCTCTGCCTTTTTGATACTTCATAGGTTCGCCGGTTCTGGCAGTGGCATGGTTGTTTTGTGAGGGATTCGGAATCCACGTTAAACTGCAGGTCCCGGTCTAATTAACTCACAGTGTGCAAAAATGACAGTAGAGCGACAAACAAGACTGAAAACATATTTTTTTTTATAAGGCAGAAGAGGCCGTTTTCCTGTTTATGTGCTAGCTCTTACTGGGATTTATCAGTATAATCCTCTGCTGTATTCTTACATATTGGACTGCTGAAGAGGGTGAAAAGTCAATTTTGATTATCGAGTTGCGTTTTCAATTCCTTCTCCATTAGCTCACACTCTCTATATATATATTGATCAAATTTCAATCGTTCATAAATACTTTTTATTCATCCACTCAAGTTCAAATCATTTTTTACTTACTTGAGATGGATGACACTGGATGTTATTACAGTTTTCAAATATTAACCTTCAGTAATTAAATTTAGTTAATTAATTTTGTTTTTTTAGATTTGTTTAAGTGTATCTATCAATAGATTTGTGCCAGATAAAGTCTTTAAAAATGAACGAAAATTATTTATAAAATGATTTTCTGCAATATAAAAAAAGTAGGAAATGACTTTAGATTTTTCTATATTACTTATTTGGTTATATTATGTGATTAGCTGGTATATTGAAACATTTACTTTCCCTTATACACTTTTATCTATACGACTGCAAACCCCTAGTTCCACTTTGGTGCCTGCAAAAGCTTCTACTTGAATTTATCGGTATAATCCTAATTTACAGGACACACTTAGTCACGTACATCGGACTAATGGGACTCATCGCTACAATCATCTGCTGTATTCTGTTAGTCACGTATATCGGAG
>BPLR01006099.1:0-86957 GCA_021605095.1 Caerostris extrusa | reverse complement strand
TAATGTACTCTTTAGTAATTGGTATATTTTTAAACGAATAAATTAATAGAGGATAAAGTAATTTTCAAACATTTATTTATTGTCAAACCATATAATTGTTTTACTAACATAATAATTGTATAATTTTTTTACAGTATACCAACTAACATGTAATAATTTAACTATTTTTATATATTTTAAATTAAGTGCTTTTTATAGAAATTTAAATGTGTATATTTTTCCTCACTTGTAAAATTTCAACCCATTTTAGCACACGTTTTTTTTTTTTCCATTTATTTTACTTACATTTTAAAATGTTTGAACTTGTTAATTAATTTTTTTTCTTAAATTTATGCAAATCTATCATTATTTGCAGTATATTCCGGTGTATAAAGCGCACTTTTAATGCAAAATATATCAAAATATATACATTCCTTTTATGAAGCTTGTATAAAAATGATAGACAATAAGGAAAAGATGAGTATAAAAAATTAGATTTCTACATACATCTAAATGCTATTTATATAATAATAACATACCTTATGAACCTTTTCATTATCAGATACTATGAAAAGTTCATAATATTTTGTTCTTTTATAACTTCAAGTACATCATTAAGTTCTGTTTCATCTTCACCTTCATTGTTACTCTGATCAATAAATAAATAATGACCTTCTGTCCCATCTAGATTGTTAGATGAACTACATTTTTAAATGACTTTTGAATTATTTCAGGTTTAATTTCATTTCATGCTGTAGCAGGAGCTAGTGTGCATTGTACTGTATAGATAAATTAAATCATCAATTACTGTATAGATAAATTAATTTCAACTAAAGAAAGTATGATTTACTAAAAACTTTCAATATTCATTTCAAAATCATGGCTCTAAATGACTGGAGAAAGAGAGAAAAATCTGATTCCTATAATTCAGGGAGTAAATTCGGAGTCAGAAGTGTATTCCTACCCCAAATTGTTCCCCAATCCCCCAAATAATTGTCTTGAAAATCTAGAATAGCATTCGTGGTATAATTATGTATTGAACACAACCCATCCTGTTAACAGA
The DNA here is from genome assembly GCA_021605095.1 of Caerostris extrusa. Taxonomy (NCBI): domain Eukaryota; kingdom Metazoa; phylum Arthropoda; class Arachnida; order Araneae; family Araneidae; genus Caerostris; species Caerostris extrusa. The sequence goes on along the minus strand of BPLR01006099.1, from coordinate 85,915 downwards.
ATTATTTGTTCCCAATTATTTACCACCACTCACATATTGTTCTCCTTATTGCTTGTCAATTCAGTATACCATTGTTTGAAAATTTATGAAAAATGTTGGATTGAATGACATCAAAATATAAGAGGACTTGTACATTTCAGTTTTTCTTCATAAAGAAAAAGAAGTTACATGGAGGATTTATCTAAAAATTGAAAATTTTTTAAATTGTAAGTGTACATATGTCTGAAATGTGCTGTAATTATCATTTATATAATAACTATTTTTATGAAGAGAAATATTTTAAGGCTTATTATTAATTTTCTTGTATCTAAGGAAAAAGAAGAAAATATTCTCATTTTTAATTCCTAAAATTATATATTTTTAGAAATGCTTTAAAAGTAATTTATTTCTGAAAATCGGATTTTATTTGGTAAGATAGGAATTATTATTTTTTGATTCATTAAGTTTTTAAAATCTATTTTTGCTATGTTTTTAGATTAATAAAACCATTCTTAGTTCTTCTTTTTATATTTGCTTAAATTTTTTTTTTAAACTTTCCACCTTCATCTAGAAAATGTTTCTTTTCAGTAAAATAAATATGAATCCACAAGGAAAAAAATTATAATGAATAAAGTGGATTTTTTTAAAAATTAACTTAATAAAAAATAGCTAATAAAGAAAATAACATAATAAAAATATTTTATGTTTATTAAAAGTTTATTTTTAGTATAACTCACCTACCAACTTTATTTTTTGTTTATTCGAACCCTTTGAAAAGTGATAAATTTTGATATAGACAAATGAAAAATCATGACACTAAAGGGAGAATATCAACTAGTGAATTAAAAAAAAATTATGAAATTGAACCCCCATGATGGATATTTTATACCCGCACCTGTATTTATTCTTCTAGGTTGAGATTCTAAAATGTAAGAACAATTGTTTTTATATATGAAAAAAAAAAAAAAAAAAAAGGTATATCATTATTTTCAGTAATACATAATAACAATCAATAGATAAAAGTACAGGAGAGCTTTAAAAGCTACCATAGATAATACCTTTTTATAATTTGATGAAAAGTACTGTTGATGTTAATGAAACGACAGCAGGATATTTGACAGCCAGAAAATCAAATTGTTGATTTATCATAATATTTTTCCTTCTTCTAAACATTACTGGAAAAAAACAAAGAAACTATCTCTGAACATCAAACTGGATTTTTTATTCTGGAAATATTTGGCGTTTCTTTCAAAACATAAGGAGTAAAAGCCCGGCTATAATGCTTTGTAAGGATGGAAGCATGAAATTGTCCAACAAAATAACCAAAAAGTGATATGTGTTGGATGTCTTAATAAAAGTACAGAAAAAACTAGATATCTTTGTGAATAATATCTAAAATACATATGATTAAAAAATATAATTGTATTCGCTATGCTTTTGTTTATGATTTTCATGTTTTTGTGCACACATTTTATTACAGATGATATCAACAAATACACTTGGGTATGAATTACCCTGCCCTCGTTTCTTTTCTATTTGCTTAAGCTCAATGCTGGGTTAAAAGTATTTTTCTTTTTAATTTTGATATTCACATTTTTACATTACATTAATAATGCTTTTATAATTTATTTAGTAACAGAAATATATGTATAACACATTTTTGTTTTTTTTGTTGATGTCTATTGTTAAAATTATATACCATACATTTAGCTCTTCCTTTTATGTGCCATACAAAAATTTTTTTATTGTATGTTAACAAAATATTTATTAGGAATATTCTCCTGTGTCTTGCTAAAAATAAGATTAATAAGGAATATTTTAAATTTTTACATATTTATTTACTTAATGCAATTTATTTTAGGAAACATATGTCGGTCACCTATAGCTGAAGCAGTTTTTGCTCATTTTGTGAAGGAAAGAGGGCTATCTGATAAAGTAAAAATATTTATATATTTTTTAATATTAGAAAATTTTATGCCCAGAGAATTTTTATTATTAATAATTTTTAGTTTTATAGTAGTAGTAGTAGTAAGAGAGTTGTATTTTGTAGAATTTTCTTAAGCTGTATATATTAACACATTGTAACATGCTTAGATAAATTCTTTTAGTTCACGTATGAAATAGCATTATTTCTTTTAATAAATCTCTTCTCTTATAGTGACTGTTTTTAAATAATTTTAGACTCAAGTTCCTTGATTTTAAATAAATCCATAATAAAATATAAGCAAAATTTTTGCTAACCAGATTTTTTTTTTTTTTTTCAACAATTTATCACAGTGTGTGAGATACTTTTCAAGTTTATTTCAATACATTAAAAATTAACCGGTGCGAAATGAATATATTTTATATTTTATGATTTTTGACTTATAACTTGATAAATTCTTGAAATCCAGAATTTTGAAATTTTTTGAATTTTGGAAATAAATGCTAATTAAATTGATAAAAGTTTCTTCTGAAATGCTTTTAAAACATTATTTTTATAATATTTTTAAATAATTTTTGTAAAAGAAACTATTTTTTTTTTTTTTGCAAAAAAATAACAAACATTGATTCTCCTCCTTATATTTCTATATATTTAAAAATATGGATTGCATTTGGTAGGAAATTTTTTTTTAAATAAGGAGTGTTTTTGAGTATTTAAAATGTGAATTGAAGAATATTCTTTTTACTCTTTCTTATACATAAGTTATTTAATTTTTTTTATTTTCAGTGGTGCATTGATAGTGCTGCTACTGCTGATTATCATACTGGAAAAAACCCTGACAAAAGGGCTCGCAGTTGTATGGAAAAACATTCCATTGAAATGAATCACAGAGCACGACCTATTATTGCAGAAGATTTTAAGAAGTTTAATTATGTTTTTGGTATGGATGAAAATAACATAAGGCAAGTCAAATTTTATATTCTTTAAGATGTTGATTTAATTATATAAATGGTTCATGTAAGTTTCAGTTATAGAATCATTATGAATTGGAATAATCTAATTTTATTATTGGCTGTACATTGAGTTAAAATTATACATCCATATAAAAATAAGCTGTCTTAAAATAAGATATTGAAAACAAAACAACATTGGCAAACTTATTTTTTCAATTCCTTCTATTAGCTCACACTCTCCCTATATATATCTTGTTCAAATTTTCAATTGCTAATAAAATACTTTTATTCATCCACTCAAGTTCAAATATATTTTTTTTTGAACTTATAGTGGATGGCACTTGATGTTAATACAGGTTTTTTCAAATATTTATTCCGTAATTAAATTTAATTAATTAATTTTAGATTTTTTTAGATTTAAGTTGCATATATCTGCCAATAGATGGTGCCAGATAAACTTTAAAAAAAAAATGAATGAAAATTATTTATAAAGGACTTTCTGCAATATAGGGAAAAAAAGTAGGAATTGACTTAAAATTTTTTTTTATATTGATTGTGTATGTTTTGTGTATGAAGTATTCATTTCTTAAAATATAAGAATCCACTTTACAATGGGCTAAGTTTCTAAAAATATAATTTTGTGAAGATTCTATAAAAAGTAAGTTTTTCTAATTGGGTCACCGCATTATATAGTTATTCACATGCTTTATATATGTGATGGATAAGTTTGAAATTGATTTTTAACATGAAAATTGATTATGATCTGCTTATTAGATTATGATCAATCTATTTCCAATGTTATACAAATTCAAACTTTAAAAATTAGTAAAGAACAGATAAGAATTTATATGAAGAAGTTTTAATATAATTTTGTCTAAGAAAGTTTTAAGGACATGTTAAAAAGAAATGTTTATATGTTCTGTTAACAAACATGGATTTTTAATCATGTTGCATACAAATATATGCAAACTGCTCATATATATGCATTGCAGCAATGATATAATGTAGTAATGCATTGTTTTTTAACATTATGCAATAGACAATAAAGTGTTTTTATTCAGTTCTTACATAATTGAGGTATGTTTATGGTTAATCAACAATCTATGTATTTCTCTCATAGTAGTTTTTATATTTTATATATATTGTCTAATTAGAGGAAGAATTCTGCTGAGAATATTCCTCTTAAAAGGCATGAATATTTTAAATTTAAGTAGGGAAATGAAAATTTAGATAATAAAGAAATACAGTATATGGTAACCATATACATGGTTACATTCTAAGATTATTATTGTAAATAACTATTTCATTTCTAGTCATAATTATTCATGAAATAGAGAAACTTTTACTGATATGGATAGATATTTTCATCCGTAAGAATATTTCTTTCGGTTCTGTTCCCAAAATTCCAACAATATATATAGTTTATTTGATTGTTTAAAGAAACAATAAGAATCTCATTTTGGTGAGTGTATAGATTATATAAACTTGCTGGTCAGTTTCATTTCACAACACATATTCTATATTCATTTTTGATTTAATTTATACAAAGATCCTGTCATAAATCAAAGACTATCTTAATTATTTAATATATTTTAGTATATGGTTAACATTCTAAGGCAAGTGAATTTCTAAAATTTTGTTTTGAGATCTTGTATTTTAAAGTAAATTAGATTGAAGAGATTTTTTTATTTCATATTTTTATGTATTATTTCGTATTATAATTAAAATTTTCAATATTGAAAATATGATATTTTGTTGCGATATGTTTTTCTTTTGCTTTTGATAGTTTTTAATATATTTTACTTTTTTTTTTCAATTTCTTAAGAATTAGTATATTAAAGTTAAATTTTTTTTTGATATCATAATTAGTTTTTATGTTTTGAAAATGCTTATTTGTTTAGCCTTAAGAATAGCAATTAATGCAAAAAGTTATGTTTATATTTATTTATCAATGATTTAAACAATTTCATTTCTATAAAAATATTAATGAGATATTTAATACGTGATGTAATATTTTTTATGTATTTTCACATTAGGGATTTGAAAAGGTTAGCTCCAAGGAACAGTACAGCTAAAATTGAATTATTGGGTGATTATGACCCAGAGGGAGCGTGCATCATTCGAGATCCATATTATGTAAGAATTTTGCATTTTTGCAATATGAAAATATTACAGCATATTTTTTTCATACTTTATTGAAAGACATAAATCATTCATGACATCTGGGAGGACAAAATTTTTCATAAATACCTCACTAGTGCATATTGCACACATATTGCTGATATTTGTATATATTGATGAATGACAACAGGTGTAGAATGTAGAACAAGCAATAATTTAATAATTTTTAGAATGTAAATTTAATTATCTTTAATCAGTTTAGTAGTTTGATTTAGCTATGTATCTGAATTCTCAAGCATTTAATTGTGTTGATTATGATAAATTTTTAAGAATTGAGAAAATCTGTCAGATTACAGATTTGTGTATGTTAATGTGTATATACATGCTATATGCACCACCATGCATTTCACAAGCTGTTTTTTTTTTGTATTGTCAATTTGTGAGGATTACGACTGTTTGGATATGATGTTAAAGGCCATTATATTTTTATGGAGGTATTAAAGGCTTTTCTACCTTTTTTATGATTTTTTTCTACCCAAAAAGAGGCAAAAAGTATCAATTGAGAAGTTTCAAGAGCTGACAAAATACAAATCAGTCATGAAATAAATTTCTGGCATTATACATGCACACAACCTGGTTACTCATAACTTTTTAAAGTCTTTTTAGAATTTAGATTGCAAATTGTAAATGAAAAGAGATATTTTGTTCTTTTATTACACATGATTGTTCCAATTGACAATTATAGGCCATTGATGCTACACGTTTTTATATTAAACCGGAAAACATGAATTATTATAAATCAATTGCAAGTATTCATTATCTTCTTGCTTTGGTTGAATTGGACATATCCTTTTAGTTGTGCCTTGTATATATGGTTCCATTGTACGTCTTTTTTTTTTTTTATTACTTGTTAGTTGCTTTAAAAGAAAGCAGTCTTTTATTAACTCTATGCTTAAGATAATGGTATTTGAAACTTTTTACTTCAATATGAAAAATTATAGATGAAAATAAATATATTTTGGTGTAGTTTTAGATATTGCAATAATTGAATCGATTGTTTCACAGTTTGGCTATCATCATTCCAATTTCAATGTTTTTGATTAAAAAGTTATATTTACTTTTTATTTTTCAAAGTTGTTTTTCTATGTAACAAGAACCCTACTTTATAAGGTAGATAGGGTTCATTTGCCTACTGATATTATTCAGTGTCAATGGATTTTTGATAATTTAGTGATTAACAAAAGGTTATAAATAACATGTTTCTTCTATGAATCCAATCATTGTAATCTTCATTATAGAAGGCAGATATTTATTAAGCAGGAGAGACATGCAACTTCAGGTGATTTGATATCATATTTATACTGCTGAAAGATAATTAAAAATGTATTATCTTCTCATCTTTCTGCAATTTTCTCTTGTAGATAAATATGAATATTTAAATAATTGAATTTATGTACCATTTCCTTTTGTGCTTTTTATTTTTGTGTTATATATTTATATCAATTTGTATCCATTGCTGTTGCAAATGGGAAAAAATTTGTTAAGTTAAATTTTTTTTTATTCAAGAGTATTAAGAGTTAAATTGAATTATTATTTCATATTAATTTATTAAGTACTTTTTATTACTATCAAACAAATAAAGAGTTAAAAAATATCTAGTTAAATAATATAGTTAAAATTCTATGCCTCTCACAAGATATTTGCAATTTTAAAGATATAAATAAATTTAATATGTTCATGTTTTTATATTGCATATATTTTAAGCAGTTTTCTTTACATGCAGGATGATGGAGATGAAGGCTTCGAAGAAGTATATCAACAGTGTCTCCGTTGCTGCAAAGCTTTCCTCGACAAAGAATCTTAATTTGAAAATCATAGTTCTATGATGTATTTTCAAAGTTAAAATAGGCAAATCATTTTGTTTTATTAATTGTTCTGTTTTAAATAAATGTATTTTTGTAGCATTTTGTTTATTTTTACAAATGAAAATTTTGCTTTGTTTTAATATAAAAATGATTATCTTTATTATTCAAAATATGTTTTGTTGTTTTTGAACACAGGAAAGAAAAAAATGAAATTGAAATAGTTTAATTGAAAGTAATAAAGTTTGAATGTATAATATAATGACATTTTATCTAATTTTTCCTACAAAATTAAGAAAGTACAAAAAAAAAAAAAAAAAGCTACTTGCTCAAGTTTAAAAATACTTTATTTAAATTTTTATTTTGTTATTATATACAAAATACAAGCAAGTATTTCAGCTTCTATTTAGGATTAAGAAGCAAATGGATCTAATTTAATAATAAATAATAATTATGTTTAAATGAATATGCTAATTGAAATTTATTTAGAAATCTTGTATCTAAATAAGCTATAGTTTGATTTTGTATGAAATTATCAATATGGATGTTATGTATACTTAATTCATTCATGATTTGACTGATAATATAGATGAGTTATAAATCTATTAATACTTTATACTTGAAGATATGAACAGATATTGCTGAAATTAAGAGCTTTTCAAAGTATCATATTACATTTAACTTTCTTTTGCATGGTAAAAATTTTTTAATAGGTGCCATCTTGCTACCATTTCACATCATATTGCTGTGTTATCAGGGGTATTCATAGCTGTAAGCAATTTACAAAATATTATATATATGTACAATTTTAGTTTATAACAGTAACATTTTATGAAGATTTCATCAGTTGATCAATAAACAATACATGGAAAGCAACAGAACAGTAATACATCCAAGGCAAAAGTATTATATGAAACATGGAAAGTCTTAAAAGGACAAAGAAAAGATAAAAGTTATTCCATTTATAGGAAAAAAGGAAAATCCTTTTCTAAATAATGTAGTAAAATGTCCGATTCCAGTGTATGAATCTAAATTTAATGATTATTTTGATGAATTGGGGGTCAATAAATCTTAGCACATTTACTTCACACACATTACTTTTTTTCTCCATTTGGGAATTTCATATTGCACAGAAACGTATAAAACTCAATTCCAGAGATATGTAAGTTTGAATGACTTATCTGTGACACGTATTGATAAATTGTTTTTTTTTTTTTTTTGGCTTCGAAGAATGAACTAAACGTTTTTGTCTCACAAGCTTATGGTTTAAAAGTAAATATAATTTACTAATGTTTATTAAATAAAATTCTTTTTGAGGTTGTCTTAAAAATAATAATTACTGAAAAAAATGGGATATGTAGTCTGTTATTTATAAGTTTTGCACATACACGGTAAGACAAGAAAAATTCCATCTACATATGGTTGGCAAACAAATCTATAATGCATTGAGTTATGTCTGTTCCTTGTAACTGTTGAGTTCATGTATCTCCCTCTGTGAATTTTCTTCCCTCTGCATGAACTTTTTGTTTCATGAGTTAAATTGGTAGATCCTATGTTACTATCCTACCACTGTCCTGCTGGAAGACTTCACCAAATATTGAGGAACAATTCAAAGCGGGGCTCTTCACTGGAGAATGTCTTGCCAAATGTTCTCGGGTGCTGCGAGGCTTGGCATTTGGCAAATGCATGGGCCTTGTTTAATATTGGGCTTCTGATTTAAGGAAAATTAATTCAAAGCATAATATTCTAGCTGAGCTGAGCATGATTATTGAAGTATTTAATAGAAAGTATTATTTCCTCCGAACTTATATGTAAAATTTCTCCGAATATTGTTTTTGGCATGCTATTTTTACATTAAATATGCTATTTAATTAAAATACGAATTGTTTTAAACAAATGGTACCTGTTTCTTTTTCTATTATATGGATACACAGGATAAATTGATCAGAAAGTTTCCTGCATTGAGTTTCAAGAAGCAGGATTTTAATGACTGAGATGTCTGGAAGTGTTTGTTGGAAATTTTTGTGATAAAATAAGGGTGTAATGTAGTACAGATGGAAAAAACGAAACTTTTTGATTTGTTCATCTTAGTTTTTTTTAAAAATATACTCTTCCAGAACTCCTGCAGGAATTATGAAACATTCTGTATCATAAAAGATTAATCAATTATAATACTATCTAGTAGAGATGGTAAAAACTGTTAATTTTCATCATATTAACCATTAATACTGATATAAATTAAGTTATTATAAACCTGTAAATTTAACACTCCTTAATTCTTTAATGTGTGGTTAAATTATGTACATGAATACTATACAGCCAACAGCATTACTTTGAATTTTAAGATAGCATGTGTAAACTATTTGTCATTATAAATGACAACAGATGGCGCCACGAACAAGAGAAACTTTCATAACTCCTCCTCCTGTAACTCCATATAAGGCTATTGTCTCATACGGGGAATGTGAATAAATATTTTATATATATCAACTGAAAGTGTGTTAATTTGTGAGAACAGAAAAAGAAGATAACACATGTATTTATTAAGAGGCCTACAAAGAGAAATATTACATTTTTGTGTTATATTTTATGAATACCACTACTAAACTATATATATATTTTTTCTTCTGTAGAAAATTAAATTTTCTAATTCAATATATAAGATTAAAATAATTAAAAAATACATTTTCATTTGGTTTCTTTTAAAATTTTTTTTTTTTTTTTTTTATTAAAAGTAATTATTTTCAGAAAAGATTTGTTTTTAGAAATTTTTAATTGTAACAAATATGTTGGTGAATTAAATAAAATAAAAGATTTATTTATAATTATAAAAATATTATAGAAATTTTTTAAAAAAAGATTGATAAAAAAAAAAGTATGGTTTTGAATATATGTTTTTTTCATTTTTAAATATTAATAACTATTTAAAAACATTTCTGAAAAGATGACAATCATAAATTTATGCATAAAAAATTGATCCATCTTTAAAGTATATTTTCAGTTGAAAACAACACTTAAAAAATTTTTTTTTTTTGTCCAATATTTCTTAATATATTACAAAATCACTGCTCGGTTTTAATTACCATTCTTTATTTCAAGTTTTATTGATGCAAAAATTTAATAATATTGACGGGTTGCAATTAAGAAAAATCTTTTATTACAAATTAAAAAAAATCATAATGATGACAGCATCATAACTGTTATCTTTAAGCGGATAGAGCAATCTTATTTGCAAAATATTCACTGTACTCTACACTTCTATTAAACCTACAGCTTAAAGTCACTCGGCCTTTCAGGCTCCACATGCGTTTTTATTAAGCTAATGCAAATTTAAATTAATTGAATAGTTAAGAAAGCATTAAATTCAGTTTTAAATTAAGAAAATAATTAACAAATGTTAGTAGTCTAATTTTAATTCTAATCTTGTGATTTACAGCTTTTTTTTTAAAAAAATTCAAATTGAAAATCAAAATTTATTTTCCAAAAAAAATCGTTTTATTAAATTTATAGAACATAAGAGATGAATGCAAGCAAAATAAATTACAAAAGATGCTCAATTCATTTGGTTAATAGAGCCCGGAGATAAATAAAATCAAGCACATTGTAGGAAATCATAGACTCACCTTACAACAGTTGTGCTATGATAGCATTCAATGGAAGATTTGCGAAAGTTTGTTTTGATGTTACTAAACTAATAGTTGTCATCAGTTCTTCGGGTAGTTTCTATTAATTTCGAGAAAGATCAATGGCAAAACATCTGAAAATACGTTACCAAGTTAAGTTAATTTCGAGTTAGTTGTTAATTAGCCATATTAATTAATTTTATTAATCAACTGCATTGTAGCATAAATTAGTTCCCTTTCAGCCATTTCCAACGATATCGCTTTTATTATGATAATTAAGAAAGTTATTAAAAAGTGTACCATTTTTTTTTTTTTTTTTTTGACTGACTGTACAAATATAGTATTCTACATATATTACATATACAATATATATATTTTTCTAATGCAGCAGGCAAACACTTAGACATGGACGTCTTGGATGCCTTAAGGCAAGCGCTGCACAGACGTTACTCACTTTGAATTACCCAGGGGCGCGTGTAACTTGAAGATAAGCCACGGACGCGGAGTAACAATGCCCCCGCAACGCTCTACGATCCTATTAGATCGGTACCTATGGTTTAAAGTGGATTCCGAACCACTACAAACATCCATGGCACCGCCGGGACTCGAACCCGAAACCTGTTTTACCGAGCGCCAGCCACTCGGCCATTCAGGCCCACATATACAATATAAACAGTATATAAAAAGTTTTTAGTATGATTTCTTCAATAACTATAAGATTAAGCAGTTATAAAAATGAATAAGCTTTAAAAATTCTAAAAAATCACGTCTACACTTGAATGCGAAAGTTCTGAGTAGCACGCAGAAAGCCTGTTCGTTACAGTCTCAACGGAATTACCGTCTCGGGTGTCAGGTGGCACTCAGCTTGGAGTCGATGTTGTGTCACGTAATAAAGGATTTTAAGATTTTTGAATCACCACCATTCGCTCGATTACGAAAGAAAATAATTGTACCATTCGCTCGATTATGAAAAGAAAATAATTGTACCTTTTACTCGAATTCAAAACTGCATATAAGTCCGACTAGGAGCTCAATGATAATATAAACAGCTAGCGTGTAGAAGGTCTTGGGTTCGAATACATTGACAACTCCATTGCGGTCACTGTTTTCAGAAACGAGGAGATCCGAAAGCGATTGTAATAGTATCTATAAAGAGTATTAAGGTGCTGCATTTTCTCCCTTCTTCTTCTTTGTCGCAACAGTTCCATGGTCGGCCAATGCCGTCCGCCTACTGGCAGATTTCGAGACTGGAGATGTTTTCTTTTTTTACGGGGTAGGGCTATCAGATCTACACACAATGCTCTACAGTCATATTGTATGGGAACCTACGGCTTAAAGGGGATTCCAAATCACAACAAACATTATTGGCACGCCGGGACTCAAACCGAAATCTGTGGCACCAGCGCCAATCACTCGGTATCAGGCCCAAATAGGTCTCTAGTGGTGATATTTATAGTCTTTCGTTTGCATAGAGTAAAGTTACGTATTTTTACGAAACAAAAGCATTCTAGACAAAAAATAATACAAAATTATAAACAATGATTTATCTAAAAATAATTACTACACATTTATAAAGAATTTCGGAATATATATTCTGATATGTTTTCCCGCCCCTAATACTGCGTATTAATGTTTAATTTTGCTGTTTAGTTTGTTTAGATACATACTGGGCGATTATAATTAAAAGTCCCACTTTCAAAATGCTGTAAAAAAAAAAGAAGGGAAAAAAAAAAAAAACAAAAAAAAAAAAAAAAACCACTCGTCACAATGAGTTTAAATCTGAACTGAATATACTTGAAGAAGGGGAAAACGATACAGCATCAAAAGAAAGTTTCAAAAAAGTTCCACCGATTTTTCCCGTCCAATTTGGTATGACCTTGCCGCGGTGGATGGGCTTTCCACTAACCGTGTCACAACTGTGGAATGACTTGGAAGTCATTTTTTCCTTCAAATAACCGAAACAATCAAGCACATTGAACAATACAATTGGTTTAATGTGCAACTCATGCCAAATACTTAATACTACCGTGCCCTAAAAAATAAGACCCATTTTTTTTTTCAAAAACTTTTTTATTTATTCTTCCAAGTTTATTTCATCGCCTTCAAAGTAATCCCCTCCGGACACAATGCACTTATGCCAACTTCTTTTCCAATCATCAATGCATGCTAAAAAGTCATCAGCAGGGGTGGCCTTCAAAGCGTGCGGTGATTCACGTTGAATCTCTTCAATGACTCAAAACGGTGTCCCCGGAGTGGTCTTTTGAGTTTAGGGAATAGCCAGAAGTCGCACGATGGGAATACTGTGGTTGTGGAACGATATGGGTTTCATTTTTGTCGAAAAAAGTCACGAAGAATCAATGCGGTGAGCTGGTACATTCAGTGTTTTCGGTATCAATCGAGATTTGACGCATTTGAAGCCCAAAATGGAATTGATCGACCCTTTTGAAATTCCAACATCTTCAGCAAGGTCTCTAATTGCATAATCGACGATTTTCAAGCACCAAATCTTTAATTTTTCGGACGTGAACTTCGTCGGTTGAGGTTGATGGTCGATCAGAGGGTTCTCTTTTTCTTCAACGCGTTCTCTGCCTCCTCTGAACTGCTTATACCACTTTATAAACATTTCGGTCCGATATAGGAATGCTCACCGAATACCTCCTGAACATTCTATACGTTTCCGCAAACAAAATGTAATGCAAGTTCTTTGCTCAATTAATTCAGACATTTAAAAAATTGTCGGAATCATTTTTAGCGTCTCAAAAAGCCCAGCGTAACTTAAACACTATTGAATATTTGACATCAAATTTGACACAGATGTCAAAAACAGTGCAAGCAACCTAAAAAAAAATTAAAAAACAAAATGGAAATTCCATAAGCCGACGATGCTCACGTCTAAAAATTAAAGATTTGTTGCTTGCAAATCGTCGTTTTACAATTAGAGACCTTGCTGATGATGTTGGAATTTCAAATGGATCGGCCAATTCTATTTTGGGCCTGAAACGTCAAATCTCGATTGGTACCGAAAACACTGAATGTGCCAGCTCCCACTGCATTGATTCTTCGTGATTTTTTTCGCCAAAAATGAAACCCATATCGTTCCACAACCACCGTATTCCCACCGTGCGACTTCTGGCAATTCCTAAACTCAAAAGACCACTCCGGGGACACCGTTTTGAGTCGATTGAAGAGATTCAACATGAATCGGCGAGCGCTTTGAAGGCCATCCCTGCCGATGACTTTTTAGCATGCATTAAGGATTGGAGAAAAGTTGGCATAAGTGCATTGTGTCAGGAGGGGATTACTTTGAAGACGTTGAAATAAATTTGGAAGAATAAATAAAGAGTTTTTTTGTAAAAAATAATAATTGGTCTTACTTTTTGGGCACAGTAGTATAATTTAAACCATTCATAAAAGTCAGTAATTGCTTATCCGAATGGCAGATTTTTATGTAAGCACTAACTTTTTTTTTCGTATAACAGATAATCATTAATCCTTGGCATTGTTATAGGAAAATTATTCAACATAAAACAACTAAAACTTTCAAACTTACCAAACAGAGATTTTATCTTCCTCTCGCCAATTACGTGGTTTTTACGTAATGAGTATTTCACAGTAGTTGGAAATTTCATCAATAGAGTAGCATCATCAGATCATTAAATTTGTCGGCTTAAAATATGAACCTAGTTATTTCCACAGGATGTCAAGGATATTTTTACAGATGTTACATAGTAGAAAACGAGAAAAAAAACTCGACAATGACATTTCTATGAATTTTACTGTTGCCTCTTTTCGGCTAATTTTATCGTTAAATTTCCTCATTTTCCTAGAAATTGCAAGACTGCATTTTATACAAGCGCGTTTTTTTTTAATTGTTTTTATTAAAGGTGTATAAATATTATTACTGTATTTCTTTTCTTAATACTCTGTCCCTCAAATACTTTTTTAAAAAATTTTAACAAAAAAAAATATTCCTACGTCAAATTTTTTCACATGGACTCGCAATGCATTTAAAATTAAAAGCTTAAACAAGTAATATAAAATTTTTTTTTTTAAGTCAATTCCTACTTTTTTTCACTCTATTGCAGAAGTTCCTTTAAATAATTTTCATTCATTTTTTTAAGTTTATCTGGCGCCATCTATTGGTAGATACATGCAACTTAAATCTAAAAAAAAAACTAAAATTAATTAATTAAATTAAATTACTGAATTGATATTTGAAAAAACTGTATTAACATTCAGTGTCATCCACTACAAGTTAAAAAAGGTATTTGAACAAGTTGAGTTGATGAATACAAAATATTGTATTAACGATTGAAAATTTGAACAAGATTTATATAGGGAGAGTGTGAGCTAATAGAAAGATTTGAAAAAGGAGCCAAAATAGTTAAGACAATTTAAAATCAATTTCTTACAGATTTTTTTCTTATCCCACTTGCTGGACAGCAAAGTCTTAGACCAATTCCAAGAACCCATGCGGTCTTATGGAAGGAGGGAAAGGGAGAGGGTCATATTTTGTTGTAGTATAGCACCCGTAGGTAGAAGTCCGATTTAGCTCCGTGTCGCTGAAGAAGGAAGGATGTACTTTCCTGGAGGACTTTTAGGGGGAACTACCCGAATTTTCGTATCGTACGGGAGAAAACCGGAAAACTCCCACCAGGTACTCCGAGTCAAGATACTGTACATCACAAATGTCATCGAGTCTCCCCGATTTTTGAAACAGTGTCTACAACAAAGCTGCCAGTGAATTGAACCTCCGTCCTAATGCTCATTAGAGGCGTGTGTTGCCACTGAGCCACGAGTCGGAGAAAAAACAACATATTGATTGTGTTGAAGATTTTCCGGAATCAAATAATAGAATAGATAAAATTTGTAAAACACAATAATATGGATGAAATTTATAAGCTACATTAAATAAAATCGAAAATATATTGATTAATAAAAAATTATTACTGAAAAACAAGAAATACAGAATTAGGGTTGAAAATTAAAAAAAAAAACATGAACACTGTCAATGGATTAAAATTTTTAATAATTTAATAATTTTCTTTTCTGATAATTTTCTTACAAAGATTTTTTTTTTTTTTTAAAGTTAATCTACTATCTCATCAGATAAGCGATAAGTTCGTGTAAACCGTTTAATTAACTTTTGGAAATGTAAAAATCTTATTCAATTGAAATGCAATTAAAATAAATACGGAATGTATAGAAAAGGAATAGACAAAAGCGGGCCTGAATGGTCGTGTGGTTAGCGCTCTGGCATTCGGTACCACATGTTTTGGGTCCCAGTCCCGGCGATGCCATGGATGTTTGTAGTGGTTCGGAATCCACTTAAGCAGTAGGTCCTGGTCTCATATGACTGCGTCACAGAGCAAAAGTCAGACTTCTACCTACGGGTGCTCCATCACAACAGAAGTTGCTTCCTTCCCCTTCAACCATGAGTCCATACCGGTCCGTGGGATTGATCTAGATTAGATATCTACCAAGTGGGATAAGTAACAACAGCATAGACAAAAGCACTCTGAATCCTTATATTCTTTTCATTAACTATTGTCACTACGGCTATCGTGTTTCTTTCTTTCGGTGGTTCAATTTTTCTTGTTAACCGTAGCTTTCTAGTGGTCTGAGAAGTATTGATCAATCCATTCAAACATTTATGGAATCTTCATTCATTTACAAACAATATTTACGAAGATATACAGGGTTGATGGTAACATCTCAAAGGCAAAAGCTAAACTGGAAGACAAATGTCCTTTTTAGAATAAAACAACTCGTTTCCACAGCAACAGCTGGTCTCCACGGCAACAGCCCGTTTCCTCAGCAACCAACAGCCCGTTTCCTCAGCAACCAACAGCCCGTTTCCACGGCAACAGCGCAATTTTGAATCTGTTCCAAACGATTTCTATAAAACAAACACGTGACGCTGCTTGGCGCGAACTAAAGCATAAAAATTCCAACAACTATAAAATATACTAATGTGTGATACTTAACCATGGACGTAACTTTTAAGCAAACTACTATAAAATTGGAGAAAAGAAGTTAGCAGCGATTAGCATAGGGAAAAGACAAATCAATAGAAAGATGTTCAAAGATCGAAAACCAGAAATCACATGTCAAGTTACAGTATGTAACAGGCGTGCATTCGCTGCTCGCAATGCATACGATACATAACAAGTAATATAAAAAAAAATTTTTTAAAGTCAATTCCTACTTTTTTTTTCATTCTATTGCGGAAAGTCCTTTATAAATAATTTGCATTCATTTTTTTAAGTTTATCTGGCGCCATCTATTGGTATATACATGCAACTTAAATCTAAAAAAAACTAAAATTAATGAATTAAATTTAATGTATGAATTAATATTTGAAAAACTGTATTAGCATCAAGTGTCATCCACTACCAGTTGAAAAAGTTATTTGAACTTGAATGGATGAATAAAAAGTATTTTATGAACTATTGAAAATTTGAACAAGATATATATTGGTAGAATGTGAGCTAATAGAAGGAATTGAAAAAGAATAAATAAATAACGTCAATGAAATATCGATATATCGTCCTGCTGGAGAAAAGATAATCACTCCAATCAACTGGTAACAGTTGATTCATATGTACTTCTTATTATATGTACATAAGTATGTATATGTACATATATACGTGCGTTATATGTTTTTATATATGTACTTCGTATTATATGTACATATATACTTCTCAGTTGATTTATATGGCAACAGGAAGACAATTATCGTACTTTATTGGGGTCCAGACGTCTTTATAAAGGTAGCTTATTTGCCCATTATTCTGAGAGGGAGAGAGAGTTCTACTAAAAACACCTCTCTACAAGTTATAGTGAATTCGAACTTATATGTCTAGAAGGAGTCAGCTAGAAAACTTTACACTTGTTAGAAAAATAGCAAACTTGATGAGAGTCTAATGCAGGGGTCTCCAAACTACTGCCCGCGGGCCAAATCCGGCCCGCCAGTGTCATCCATCCGGCCCACGACAGCGAATAGCATACTGTTGCTGTAATAAGTTGGATAAAAAAAAAAAAAACATAGAAGGATTATAACTCGGTTTTATTGATTTTGCTAGGTAAAACTTAATGACAAGCATAATACGCATAAAATTTAACTTAAGCATAACAACTAACAAATAATTGAAATGAATCCCACTAACATTATAAACTAGTGAACTACCCTCGGTAGTTATGTTGGGGTAAAAGAGTATCGCATATGTATGTATATCGATGTTTGGAATGTATATATCCTGAATGAAACATATGATTTTTATCCTGAAAATCTCTCAGGAACGGAAAAGCTAAATTAACGCGAATGAAACCGCGGGTATCCACTTGTAAAAATACTAATGAGATTTATGTAATTGTGATTTTTCACTGACAATAGTTTATAGTTGTGGATCAATTTTACTTGCACCAATTGTTAAAAGAGATTGTAATAATTGAACCAGCGAATTGATCAAGGGTTCTGATAGCTCAGAGTGAGTACTCGGCGGCTAGTCTAGAAATTATAGATAATGGCAGAAAAATTAAAACTGTTTGTTGGCCCTTGGTACTTACTGAAGTAAAGCAGTATGGCCCTAAGTCTGGAAAGTTTGGAGACCCTTGGTCTAATGTGATAATTATAGCTAAAGTCTTACGAATCGACAAAAACGTCGTTTCACGAGCTTAAAAAAACCTTCTATACCACAGGTACAGATGCAAGAAAAGGTAGGTGGTAGTCGGTCAAGAAAAACGCCAATGGATGAAAATATATATTGTCCTGCAATGGAAAATAAATCTGATGTCAGTCAGTGGGCAATATCGTTTAATAGCTTGTAAGAAAGTATCGCGCTTTACTCTAGCCAAGCACCTTCATAAATGTGGCCTATTCGCCCAACATCTTAACGCTGTATCCCATTGGCAGCTTCCCATCAACTGCTCCTCAAGACTAGTGCGGCCTAATGGCCAATTGGCCAGCACTCTGGCTTTTGGTACCATAGGCTCCAAGTTCCAATCCTGTCTGTGACATGGATGTTTGTGAGGGGTTCGGAATCCCGTTACACTGTAGGTCCCGGTCTGTTCAGATGTGTCTGTCTAAAATGTGCACAAGATGAACAGTAGAGCGACAAAACCAAACCTCAAGACCAGTGTAAGAAACCCAAAAATCGGACATCTCATAATTGTTCTAAAATCCTTTCTTCATTCTTTATGTACAAAATAGGGTCTCTGTATTCTGAATTCATATCTCCCAGGTGATTTCTAGTGAAGTTCAGCAGAACTGTTGTTTAAGTTTTATATATCAGTGTATCTCCCATGGAACATGTGTGGTATGCTTTGAGTAGACTCTTTTAAACAATATACTATTTGCTAAAGAATTGAACCTCATCCGTATTGAGAAACGGGATTCTTACTTCCGCAACCTTTGCGGAAGTAAGATTATCTAGTACTAGTACTAGAATCGTATCTAGTACTAGAATCGATTATCTAGTACTGATTAAGAAGAGACGATGTAAAGCAATCATCTCTTCTGACTCAATATTAACTTTTTTATACAGTTAATAAAAGTCATGTTCTTTATTAAAAGATAAAACTTTTTAATGTATGGCTATGTCTTTTTTCCATGTTATTCTTTCTTATAGAAAATCATTTGTATTAATACTACTTCTGCAACAAAGTTTTTTCTGCCTTATTGCATACTGCAAACCTAAATTTTTAATTTATTTTTTATTTCATTTATGGAATAAAAAATATTGTCTCTGTATTGTGATTTTCAAGTCTCTCAGGTGAATTTTTTTGTTGGAGTTAACGATGAAAAATTAATTCGTGTTATAGTGTGCAGGTTGGGCAACCAGATTGTAACTGGGTGTGGTTGGGTTGAGATATTTGAAACACAGGCTGGAGAATTCACAGTTTTATTTTTATTACACAAACACCAAATACATACAATTAGAGGCATATAATACGTAACACATTTAGACATATAGTATAATTATAGATTCGTGGAAGGACACCACTTCTAAGCCGAAAATCGGCTACGCGCAGGGTGCGAGAAATATACTTCCTCTCCGGGTGAGACTCTGTATGCCAAATAATGTCCCAGGATGAGCTAAATATATTTCTTCTGGGGTTGAGAGACTATAAGCTAAAAGTTTCTCAGCGGAAGAGCAGGTTGCGCTGTACTTCCTCTCGGGTGAGAGTGCCGAGGTCGACTGACCATTTCTCCTGAATACTACAGAGAGGCCCTCTTGCAAGTGTGTAAGAGGAAGCACGGTTACAATTATTGCATTAATTTGCACACTAGTATTTTATTCTTTTCAGAAAACTGAAATTTTATCAGAAAATATTTCATGCAGTTGACAATGTTCGTGTTAGTTCGATCTTTGTTCTCATTTCTAAAAACTCCTATTATTGTAGTTTGTTGTGAAATTCTCGAGAGTAATTGTTCTCTGACCATGCATTTCTCATAAAACATGCACGCATAGTAGTAGAGAAACAAACCAGTTATAGTTAAAAAAGTTAGACGTAGCATGTGTTTTCGTGCAATTCTGGAGTTTTATATAATTTCGCCATTATTTAAAGTTTAAAGGAACACTTCCAAAATTGTTGGCAGAGTAGGAATTAAATTTAAGGAACCTCTCAATTTTAAAATCGAATATGTTTTACGATGGATCTGTTGATATAAATAATTATGCAAAAGAACAAAAGCCATCTTCAATAGTCTAGTCACATGATCTCTTTTAGTGCTATGGTTATGGCCTTACAGTTCAATTAGTAAAAACTATTGAGGAAAAATTAATATTTTTAAATAAGTTAATAAAGAAAACTTTTTCGGCGTTTGTAACGATAAAGTTTTTATTTTTAAATTATTAAACAGAATTAAATCAATAATTGACATTGTTTAAATATAAAAAAAAAATTGTAATAAAATTTATAATAATAAAAATATACAATTAAAAATTTATAAGAAACATGTGTTTTTCTATTTGAGTTAGTGCGCCAATAAAAAGGAATTATATTGCACAATTTGTTGGTACAATAAAGTTTGTATTTCAAAATTATTAAACGGATTTAAATCAATAAATGACATTGATTAAATATCAAAATTTTTAATATTTATAATAATAAAAAAATACAATACAAATTTATAAAAAAAATTTTGTTATATTTTTCAATATTTGAATTATTAGTGCATGCTTAATGCATAAAAATTATTATAAATTTATAATGCATTCAATTTGTTGGTGAATATTGTATAAAATATTTTTTTGTCTTATATCTATATTTATAATGCATTCAATATTTTAATGAATTATTAATGCATATTTATAATGCATTCAATATTTTAGTGAATTATTATTGTATATTTATTAAACATTCAATATTTTAGTTAATTATTATTGTATATTTATTATGCATTCAATATTTTGATGAATTATTATTGTATATTTATTATGCATCCAATATTTATTCCTTATATCTCATTCAAAATAAATAAATTTTTGACAGATGTACTCTCAATATTATGAGATCAACAATAAAATAGTTAAAATATTAGTAAACAATGAGCATTATATCGTTAACAGTTAATTTAAATTATATATTTATATAAAATTAAAAGTAATAAATTTTTTTAACAAAATTTATATTTTATTCGCATGTAAATATTGGGTTGGCAACTAAGTGAATGCGAATTTTCTCAATAAATGGACTTAGCACATTCTTTTTGTTTTGTCAACGTGTTCAAAGCACTTAACTTATATTGTCTTTTTGTTGTTTGGACCGCAGCCTGTAATTTAATAAAAAATTGTATCGACTAGTTATTTAGTTTCGTTTTTATCCCAATTTAAAAATGGAAGAACAAGATTCGCATTTTAGTCATATTTTATTGTATTATTTCCGAAATGCTAGAACTCATCGCAAGCACACAAGAAGTCATGTATCTTATACGGGAATGAAACTTTAAAAGAAAGGCAGTAACAAAATTGATTTGTCAAATTTCGTTCTGGTGATTTTTTACTGAAAAATGCTCAACGATCTGGCCGTCCAGTTGAAGTTGATGAAACCAATTCAAGGTCATTACAACATTCAGATCGTCATAGCACAACAAATTCAATGTATCGCATACAAGCATTAAAAAAAAATTAAAACAGCTTGCTATGTCAAGAAACTCGATTTATAGATCCTTCATCAGCTTAAGGAAATTCATTTGATGCAAAGCATTCGTTTCTGAAACGCAACGAAACTGATCCATTTTTGAAACGATAAACTGATAATTGGCGATGATAAGTGGATAGTTTATAGTAACTTAATCGGAAAAGATACTGGGTAATGCAAGATGGACCAGCCCAGACGACACGAAAACTGAGACGACAAATGCCCAAACGACACCAAAAAAGATTATGCTGTCAGTTTGGTGGGCTTATAAAGTAATTCTACATTTTGAACTTTTACCAAAAATCAAACGATTAATACAAACGTGTACATTCAGCAACTCGCCAAACTGAGCGATGCAGTTCCAGAAAAGAGGCCAAAATTGGCAAATCGTAAGGGTGTTGTTTTCCAGCATGATGATGCAAAGCTCCACACATCTTTGGTCACTCGCCAAAAATTATTGGAATTAGGTTGGGATGTGTAGTCACATCCACCCTATAGCCCTGACCTTGCACCTTCAGATTACCATTTATTTCGCTCCATGCAGAACTCCTTAAATGATAAAATTTTAAGTGACGTCGATGATGCAAAATCGCATTTAATTTATTTTTTTGCTTGTAAAAATCAGAAGTATTATAAATATGGAATTATGACACTGCCTGAAAGATGGCAAAAGGTTACCGACAAAAACGGATAATACCTAATTGAATGAAGTTATATTTTTAAACAAAAATTTTGAATTTTAATTCTTATTTAAAACTCCGCAATCACTTAGTTGCCAACCCAACAGTTGCTTGGGCAAATATAAAAACGTCAATTAAGAAATGAATATTTAATTACATGAATTAGAAATATTTATTTTTGTTGGAAACCAGTGAGATTGCAGGTTTCAGTTCTTCTGATGCTTTTTTTATTTGAAAAATATTTTTAGTCATTTTTTTTAGATGAGGAACGAGATTATTTGCCTTGGAAAGGGAAAATAGATTTATCACTGGTCTTTCTTACGTAACAACAAGATAAAAGTTTTCAGAAACAGGAATACCTTTGTAGAGATAACCTTGTACTTTTTACTATCCAAATCATTATAGAATGTTACTAACTTAAATAGAAATCTTAGACGAACTTGACAAAAACAAAAAAAAAAAAAAAAAAAAAAAACGCACATTAGAAGAATCATTGCCTCTATTGATAGAAATCAGGATGCCATTACATTTCAAAACTTGTTTCTGTATCCTTGAAAACTTTCGTTTTGAAAATTTGCTCATGCATTTTATTTATTGCTTTTGAATGTAAATAAGTCATTATTTCTTTTTAATTATAGTAATTGTGTACAATGTAATCATCTTTAAAGAAGTTAACCGAGTGCTGTCAGGATTAAATTTATTTCCTTTATTTGTTTCATTTATGGATTGCTATCGTTTAAATGAAAAAAAAAAATGAAATTTAAAATGTTTTGATACTTTATTTTGAATTTAAAGAATTTTTTTTTTTTTTTTTCATAATTTCTCATACAAAAATGCAATACCACAGAGTTATGTGATTGACGAAAATCGCTTAAACTTAATTCGCTACCTATTAGTAGACAGCAACATCTGAACAAAGTCCAGGAACTTGTGCAGTGTCATGAAAGGAGGGAAAGAGGGAGGGGCAGGTTCTGTTGGGATGGAGCACCCGTAGGTAGAAGTCAGAGCTGGCTCCGCGTCACTGAAGAGGCAGTGCCTTTCGGGAGGAATTTTAGGGAGAATTATCCTGCTTCGTATGGGAGCAAACCCGGAAAGCCACATGGTAGTCCTACTAACGAAGCAAGATGCTTCATATCCCAAACGCCATCGTGTGTTCTCGTTTTTGAAAAGTTTCTGCAACAAAGCCGCCAGTGGATTGAAGCTCCGCCCCCATGCTCACCAGAGGCACGCGTTGCCATTGTGCCACAAGTCGGGAAAAAACAAATATGTGTGTGGTGCAGAAACATGGGAGTTGCTGCAAGGGAGATTTTGAAGAAATGTACTATTAATTCAAATGGTTTACGTTATTTAAGGTCTGGTAGCCGAGTGGCTAGTGATCTGGCACTTGGTATAACAGGTTTCGGGTTTGAGTTCCGGCTGTACCATAGATGTTTGTAGTGGTTCAAAATCAGCATTAAGCTCTAAGATTTGATCTAATATGGCTGTAGAGCATTATAATATCCTGGTCTAACATGACTGTAGAGCATCTAATATGTGTAGTTTTGGGCGTAGATCTGATCACTCTACCCGTAAAAAGAAAACATCTCATGTTTCAGAATCTGCCAATAGGCAAAAGGCCTTGGACATTATGAAATGTATGTTGATACCCTAATTGTTGAAGTTTCTCTATGTATTGATACGGTCGGTAATACGACCATTATTTTGCTCAATGGGGTATAATTAAACTTCCTATACAAAAGAACAAAACAAAACATGGTTTTATGTTTTCTCTTCCTAAGCTGCTCATAAAGAACGTTACTGGAATTCATAATTTATATATACCTTATAGTGCTAATTATTCGCATGTCCTTCTTTCACAATGTTACATTTCTGATGGCTATTATTTATGATCTTAAAACACATTTTTTGATTATATCTATGAATTATTATTAAGTTCTCTATGATTTGTAAGAAGAAACTTTAAATGTACATTGGATTGCATTGCTATAAAAACTGTTTGCTCTCACTGGACAAAGATGTAAAATATTCGATTGCTGTGAAATTTATAAATGATGAACATTTTTCTGTTCGATTTTTCTAATCCCAGTCGTAATCCTTTCTAATTTTCTCCCAATAAAGCTTACTAGATTGTTATTGTTTCTTATCACACTTGGTCGACAGCAATATCTGCACCAAATCAATGAACTCATGTGGTCTCATCGCAGGAGTAAAAGGGGGGGGCTTCTTTTGTGATATAGTACTCGTAGGTAGAAGTCTGACTTGGCACCATTGAGGCTGAAGAAGGAGGGAAGCGCCAATCGGGAGGACTTTTAGGAGGAACTACCCCGCATTTACGTATCATATGGGAGAAAAGCCTGAAAACTCTCACCAGGTAGTCCGTCTCAGGCGGCAAAATGCTGAACATCATAAAATCCATCGAGTCTCCTGGTTTTTTGAAATAGTGTTTACAACAAAGTCACTAGTGGATTGAACGTCTGCCCTAATGTTCATCATCGGCGCACGTTCCCACTAGCCATGAGTCGAGCAAACCGTACTAATCAAGAAAGCAGATTTAGTGTAGAAGAAGATAAAAATCCTTTACCTTACAAAAGTTAACTGATTGTTAAAAATGCTTGTTGTTCAGATTGATGTTTGTTTTTCTTATAACCTTTAGTAGACAGCAACACTTAGACCCATGTGGTCTTATGGAAGAAGGGAAAGAGAACATCTTCTGTCGTAATGGAGCACCCACAGGCAGAAGTCGGACTTGGCTCCGCGTCGCTGACTTGAGTTGCCAGTCCTACGCCCAACAGTCATATTAGACAAGGATATAAAGGCTTAAAGTGTATTCCGAACCCTACAACATCCATGGCATCATCGGGACTTGAACCAGAAACCTGTGTCACCGAAAGTTAGTCACTCGGCCATCAGGCACCTCTTGCAAATTAAATGCATCATGTGATTTGTTGAATCAGGCAAATGCTTGGATATATTTGCTAAACTCTGATAAATTAGAAAATATTTTATTCAATCTTTTACTGATAATTTTACTTTTCGAACTTGAATACATACTTTCGATTAATATCTGGGTCTTGTTTTATGCTCTGGTTATTCACTGACATCAGAAAGAAAGTTTTTAAAATAAAATAATTTACTCTTATAAATTCTAATGATTGTTTAGGCTAAAAGTCAAATCACACCCCTTTTGACCAGTTTATCTAAATCAGAACCGGCCAACCCAAATGATCTTGCGGGCCACTTTGGAAATGCATCATAACTCCGCTGGCAGCATATAAAATTATATATCCACATATGAGATTTAGTCCTACTATAGATATTTTTGGAGTGAAAAATCGAGACATAATGACTTATTACTGTTGCATTTATTATTATTCTTACATGTAAACATAGATAATATAATAATAATGATACTAAATTCGCACTGTAAAGAAATATATAATATTAAAAAATGAAATATAAAAAATATATAAATATAAACGAAATAAAAAAAATGAAATCATTAAAAAATATTTATTTTACTAGTGTGATATTTATTTCTCCCTCTTTCACTTAGCTTCTGCAAATCGATCTCAATTTGGGTATTTGCACATGGTAATGGGTGTCGGAGGTTAGCGTCCGTTATGTTTGAGCGTGTTTTGTGTTTGGTTAATTTCATTTTGGAAAAAAAAAAAATTCGCAGGTGTAATTTGAGGCGAAAGCGCTACTAAGAGTCTCTTTTGCTCTGCTATCAACAATCAATTGGGCGTATCTAGGGATGGTCACTGAGGTCACTTAAAGTGTAAAAAGAGAATCTGCTATATTAGATGTTCCACGATGTGAGCGCATCATGAGTTCTCGAAATAAAATTTAATTATTCTGTGAACTCATAACTATAAACTCATCAATAAAATAGGCAATATCTGTCATATATTCGCAAGAATATTATGTTAAAATCAAAATTAATTTTTTCTCATAACTTCGACAGTTAATTTTCGAATATATGGATGCACACATAAATGTATTTTTAATACGTTGTTTTTCACTCCTTTGGCCATTATAAAATAAATATATTTTGTAAAAGTGTGATAAATCTCACTGGCAGAAAATTATTCAAGGCGGCCATGGGTTGGCCAGCCCTGAAAACAAAAAAGAGTAGATTTGAATGCAGGCCAAAATTTGAGGAAAAACAAAAAAGGATTAATTTGCATGTTCTAAAAAATTCGAAAATTTGTAAAATTCTTAAATACCCTTTTAAGAACTGAATTCAATTTTAAGATGTGAAGTTATTTATGATTTATCTTATCTCACAGTAACTCGATCGTCCAGTGGTATTGCCAGCAAGATTTTGATAAGATTTATTTTTTATGAAGCTGTTTTAAACTGGATGGAATATTACTGATAACGAAGGCGTAAATTATAAAGCACATTTAACCCTTTTTAATCAAACTAATGTTAGATACATTATTTAGATGTAAAATATAAATCTAAAATCGATGTTTAAGGTAAAGATACTAATTACTCTTACTCTTAAAGATTTAATTAATTTTAATATCAAAGAGTTTGCTTATTTATGGTTGCAGCACATTTTAATTGCAAGATTCTTAAATTTCCAGAAAAAAATTGTTTATTTTTTATAATCTTATCTTAATTTCTGTGAAAATTTTTTCAAACAGGCTATGCATCTTATTCTTTTATGTTTCGAAGTATCTGTCAGCTATATACTATTAATTATTAGAGTACTGCAACTAATTAATGTAGATTGTTAATAACCAACATAATTTACTATACTGCTACTGATCAATGAATATTGCCAACAACAAACATAATTCAGTATTATGCTTCTAGTTAGTGAATGTTGCAAGTAACTAATATATTTTAGCGCACTTCTTAATAATATATTTATGGCTACCTAACTTAGCTCTATCTAGCATATTCCAGCCTATTGCTACTAATTAATGAATAAAGTTTGTTACTAATTTAATTTGGTATACAATGGATATTGCAAACAAAAAAAAATAACATAGTATTATGCTTCTAATTAGTGATTGTAACTAACTAACTTAGCATACTGTTTCTTATTAATAGATATTGCTATCTAGTCTAGCATATTCTGGCCTATTACTACTAATTAATGGATAATGCTAGCAACAAAATCCGTATGCTAATTTAAGTTATTAAACTTAAGTTAGTATATGGATTTTTATTAATAGATATTGCTGATAACTAACATATCCCAGCTTTTCACTACAAATTAATGGAGACGATGGTAACTAACTTAACTCAGCATACTGCTTTTTATTAATATGTACTGCTAATATCCATCCTATTGCTACTAAATAATGAATAATGTTAGCAACTAACATAAACTGTCATATTTTTTTTTTTGTTATAAATAGATATTTTTAGTAACTAAAATATCCATCTTATTGCTACTAATTAATGAATATTACTAGAAAATTAGTAGAATTTTGTATATTTTTTAATTAAAGCACATTGCTGACCAGCTAGTCTTAAAAATGCTAAACGTTTTCCGTTTTTAGATTATTAGGTTAAAAATAGGACAAAATTTATGGTCCCTTAAACAAGACGATTGACCCATATTCTATTCGAACGACAACAGAAATCATTCATTCATTCAATTCTTTTGATGGAATCTCACAGAGAATTCGTGACCGATTCGAAAAACCGTCGATCACCCTTCGCAACCGCTGTTACGTAACGTCCAGGTTGTTTCTTCAAAACAATGGAACCACGTGTCCCAAAGACATGAGGTCTGCCTTCGCGGTAGTTTCCCCGCTGGGGAGCGCACGCGTCACCCAAAAGCTGCCGCCGCTGATTGGACGGCCCAGGTGAGCTGGAAGGGATAAAGATCACGCAGGACGAAGGTTAGAGCATTTCCAGGATGCTGTCCCGCGTATTGCTGTGCGTGATCGTGAGCGCTGCGTTCGTGAGTTGTGATCGCGGGGGTTTCTTGACACCTCCAGGCAGTGGGCCCAAGAAAGCCACTTGCACACTTGGTGGCAGTATACAAGGCACCATCACACTGTTTCAAGATGTGAGTATTTTCATATGAGTTAATTTTTTAATTCAAAATAAATTCAGGAATTGTAGTTTTAATGCATTTATAATTTTTCTTAAGGTATTTATATTCTTTCTATCTGTCAATTTAAATGAAAAGGGAATTTTTTTTTTTTCAGCTGTCTGCAATATATTATTTGTAAAATTATCTTTTCATATATGCATTCGTTAACTAGAAAACTAAAGCATTATAGTAACTAACTAAAAACTAAAAGCAACTAAACTAAAAACGAATAACTAAAGTAACTAAAACTAAACTAAAGCAGTATACTAACGTGATATCACAAATTCAGGAATTATAATTTTAATAAATTTACAATTTTTCTTAAGGGTCTTTATATTCTTTCTATCTGTCAATTTAAAGGACAAAGGCAATTTTTTTTTTATTTCAGCTATCTGCAATATACTTTTTTGTAAAATTATCTTTTTATAAATGCATTCGTTAATAAAAACTTAACTAAAAACTAAAAAGCAGTATAGTAACTAACTAAAAATTAAAGCAACTAAAACTAAACTAAAAACGAATAACTAAACTAACTAAAAACTAAAGCAGTATAGCAATATGATATAATAAATTCAGAAATTAATTTTCATTAATAAATTTAACTAAAAACTAAAGCAGTATAGTAAACGTGATATCATAAATTCAGCAATATAGTAACACGATATCATAAATTCAGGAATTATAATTTTATTAAATTTAAATTTTTCTTAAGGTATTTCTATCAGTCAATTTAAAGGAAAAGGGCATTTTTTTTTTTTCAGCTGTCTGCAATATACTTTTGTAAAATTATCTTTTATATATGAATTTGTTATCTTGAAAGCTAAAGCACAGTATAGTAACGTGATATCATAAATTCAAGAATTATAATTTTAGTAAATTCTGGACATATTTTAATAGTCTTTGCTCCTTAGGGTGCACAGTGAGCTTTTCCACCCTTCTTAAAAATAACTTTTGCCGTACATTTGTTTATCACTTGCTGTACACTTGTTTATTACTTGCTGTACATTTGTTTGTTACTTGCTGTACATTTGTTTATTACTTGCCGTACATTTGTTTGTTACTTTGCTGTTTGTTAGTTCGTTGCTCTGTAAGCTTTATGAGATACTAGGGGATACACGAGGACTCCTTGTAAATTTTAATGAAAAAAAAACTATATATGCCAGGAACTCCATTGAATATTTGCAAACATATTCAAACCTCTCGCACATATTCCAGCTCCTTTGATTCATGGACATATTCGTATAGTCCTTACTCTTTAGAGTGCTCAGTACGTTGTTTTTCACTTCTAAAAAATAACTTAATTAATATACGACAGCATAATTCAAGCTGGAATTACAGGAAGTTGAATTAACAAATAAAAGTTTGGTGAGCTAGCTTATATTTAAGACGATTGATATTATTTTGGGGGCGTGATGGCTGAATGACTAGCGCTCTGGTGATTGGTGCCACAGGTTAGGGTTTAGTTAGGTTAGTTGCCGGTTTGAGTCCCGGCGTGTCATGGTTGTCTTCAGTGGTTCGGAATCCACTTTAAACCGTAGGTCCCGGTCTAATATGACTGTAGAGCTTTAGGCTGATATGGCTACCTCGTAAAATATAAAAACATTCCCTGTCTAAAAATCTGCCAGTAGGCAGACGGCCCACCATAGTGCTGTTGTTCCAATGAAGTACAAGATATTATTTTGTTAAGACCAGGAAGAATTTTGAGTTCATATAATTATGCCTTATTTAAATCTCATTGTACATGGAAAAATCGAAAGTCTTGCAAATCTTCGCTTCAGCTTGTACATTAAAGTTAAGTAGCAAATATACAAATGTTTTTAAAAATAAATAAATGTCAAGAAATTTTAAGCATTCGTTGTATTGTCCCTTCATCAATTCCACGATAAAGAATCGGTAACAGAAACCAGTCTTTATTGTGGTCCAATGGTAACTAAGCTCACTTATCGCAACCTTGCAAGTTGATGTCGCTTTAGTTTACTGCTTTGCATCACAAGTAGGCTGTTTTTAAAATTCCTTATTTTTTAAATAACAATTTACCTTTAAATAGTTATGAGATTATATAAGAGTGAATAATTACGTAACGTGAAACGAATTTTAAGCATAGATTATTTTGTGAAGTTATTTTTGAAAAAAAATATTCTAAATGCAAAGAAATAAAAAATGAAGAAATTTTTTTTTTTTTTTAATTTCTGAAAATATTTTATTTAATTCTTCGTTTGGTTACTATATTTTTAAATGCTCTCTCAAAAAAAAAATCATCTTCTGATTTATGCTAGACAAACAATTTAATGTTTTCAATTGGTGAAATCATTCCTTGATAAAGAAATCAAAATTCGACTACATAAAAGCTACTTAAGATTCGTTTAACACGAGAAACACGTATAAGTATCAAAATTACATTGAATTAATATTTTATAAACGTGTCTTAACAGTTGAAGTCAACAACTTTGATTTCTTCAACTTTGAAGTCACAATAAAGAAAAGTTGAGGTCAATTTTTCAATAAAAGTTCATCGTTTTTATCAAAGTTTATTATTTATTCATTCAATAAACGATTGAAACGCATTGAGCATAAAGTTGAAAGGATTAAACGACGATGAAACGAAAAATATGAATTAGGGAATCATTTTTTAAAATAAAAATACTATTAGTCACGTAGTTTTTAAGAAAAATCATCTAATTATTAGTTAAAACTTTTTTAAATAATGTACTTCCTACCGCTTACATTAAAATAAATGTTTCTTTCAGATAATTACTCTAAAAATTCCAGCAATCTCATTTCCTAATCGATCTTATCTTTTTTAAAAACCGATTTGCTGTGTGCTGATTAACATGTTTATGTTGCTTTATGCGATCTCATGTTTTGACTATTGTTGCAATTCTTGAATACATTCTTTCAAAAAGAAAAAGAAAATTAACTAGGCTAATGTTTAATTTAAAACAAACTTCTTTAAATCCTACTTTATCTAATCTCATTAGAATAATCTAATAATTAATGTATTCTAATTCTAATTTTATTTTTTATGTTCTTTTAAGTTTATCTTCTTAGCTGATTAAAAAAAAAAGTTTAACTTATTATTTCTTTCCTCAATAATAATGTTGATAACATTATCAATGTTTTTGTGTTAATAAAAAGCTATTTTTGAATTATTCAGTTTTGCAAATTAATCCAACAACTGATTTGTAATTCAGTTTTTTAGTTCAACAAATGATTTGTAATTAAGTTTTGCAAATTAATTCAACAAATGATTTGTATTTTTAGTTTTGCAAATTAATTCAACAACTGATTTGTAATTCAGTTTTGCAAATTGATTCAACAAATAATTTGTGATTCAGTTTCGCAAATTAATTCAACAACTGATTTATAATTCAGATTTGAAAATTAATTCAGGCTGAACAATTGGCTATCTTTGAGCGAAAGGCTCTTAGAAATATGTTTGGCGCAGTGAATGGGAATGGATTGTGGAGGTAACGTCATAAATTTGAATTACATACGTTGTTTAAGGCTTGGTTTGTGGCTCTACGGTCAGTTTTTGAACACGAGGGCTATCTGGGACCTACAGTTCAACGTGGATTCCGAACCACTAACAAACAACCATGCTTACGCTAGGATTCGAACCTGGAGCCTGTGGTACTAAAGGTCAGAGCGCTAGCCAATTAGCCATCAGCTGTTATTTAAGGAGGCAGATATCATTAAATTCATCAAGATAGGGACGTATGAGGTTTGGGGGTACATTTGAATGGACCCTAATAAGACAATTAAGATATTCAATTATATACATTTCGGAACTACGGATAGGGGTAGGTCCAAGGTGACACGTTGAGATGGGCCGATTGTGTGGAGGCAGATTTTTTTTTAAGAGTTACTAACTGGAAAACTGTCGCAAAGCAGAGATTTGAATGGAAGTAGGTTCTCGGAAAGGCCTTGGCCCACCATGGGCTGTCGAGTCAATAGAAGTACTAATGGAGATTTATTGTTTGTCTTTGTTTTTTTAAATTTAACTTTATTTTATCAATTCATTTATTTAAAAGTACCTCATAAACGGGTTTATATGTTTGTTACCAAAGCATTTATGAAATAAATGAATAAAGTTATTGTAATTTCTTCGATAGAGCATGCATTTAGCATAACAAAAATATGGTTTTTGTTATATTTCGTGATGCAAAACTTTTTGATCTGACTTCCTCATGTCCTACTTTATATTCACAATAGTTGCTTTATTGGAATTACCCATTCGTTATAGTTAAGAAAATTTATTATTATCATAACTATTACTGACATCCTGTAGATGAAAGTGACCGGTTTTGAATGAAAAGCTGCAACATTTGATACAAAAACTGTTACTTTTCATTCTTATGGTGCAATTTCAATTCTGTCTTTTATTTTATTCAAAATGAAATAAAAAGTAATATGAGACATCTTGAAGGTACTCGCCTATAAAATATCTGTCTTCTTTGAACTCAAGGATGAAGACTGCCATCTTGTAATGGAATTATTCAACCTTGCACGAAGAATGAGTCAGACCATTAGAAACTATTACCATGCGTGTTGTAAGTGAATTTACTGCCCCAAACCAAGGTTATGCTGCCTAAAAAATTAGTCTTCAACACGATAGATTTGATGAATAATAAATTTCAAATAAAAATTTATGCATATAAACATAATCATTAACATGAAAGAATATTTTTGCGTAGTAATGAAGTGATATTCTTGCATTTTGGAAACTCTATAGATATTTGCGAATCTCGCATAATACAATCATATATCACCAAACACGGGTTTTTATTTTTTGACTATTAATATTAATTTCCATTTCTTATTGAGTTTAAAATGAACTTCATTTCGTTTTATAAGGTTGTATCTAAAGTGCGAAAAATACGTTTAATTTACAAGGAAGGATTCGTAACCTAGAAATTAATCGAAAAAGAATATATTAATTTGTGCGACTTGAAATAATTTAGTAATTTAATTATTAATTTCCTTCATTAATTATTAATTTTCTTAACATACTTCTTTTCACGGTACCTCAAGCAGTGGCGTAACTGTACGATCTGATGCCCGTGGCAAATGTTTTGAATGCTGGCCCCTCTGTACAAAGTATCATAATTATTTTTTCTTTTTAATAAAGTACTACCTAAAGGTGCCTTTAGGCTTGAAACGTTTATTTTTGATCACAAATCTTTTCACTTGATCATTTCGTACTTCAAAATGACCCTTATCAGTAATGTATAACGAAGATGTAATATTTTCCAAGTCAATTTCAATCACTTCACTTTGGTTTTCATTAAGTGTGTAGCTCGTACAGGGCTGTGGTGGCCCTGAATCAGTGTTGTCGGGGACTGCAATACTATCATTTTCAGTTTGGCTGATTTCTTCATTTCCGCCGCGTTGTTTATTTGTTTCTTTTCTCAATCTTAAAGTATCGACTTATTTTAGGTAACTTTTTATTTTTTTTCTTCAAAACTCCATCTTTATTTTTCGTTTTTCACTCCCAATAAGACATTTTTTATTACTGGACAATTTATTATCTAAATTCCAAAATCAACTAATTAATTTTGTGACTGATCCGAGGATACCATGACACAAAAAGTTAGATAATAGTGGCGCATGGAGAATCAGCGAAACAAGGGACTTCACCGCTTTCTGGAAGTTTTTGACTTGCTAGCGAGAATTCCCAATTTTAATTTTGTTAGTACCCATTCAAGAATCAGGGTAACTCCATAGCAAGTGAATTTAAAAATGTCCATGTGGCACATGGAGAGCAGCGGAAATTTCCACTTTTAATTTTGTAAGTACCTATTTAAGAACCAGAAATTGGCTAGTCCCTAGCATCGGGATTACTTGTGCGTAACTGTTTCTATTACTATTACTATCAGATGCGATATATTGCGATAATTTTGATACACATTTTTTTTTAATTTATCAAATTTAGTAACTTAAATATATCTAATACAGCATCAATAAATTGTAATAATAAATGTCAGGCTTTTCCTGTAATTATAGCCTCTCTGTTCTGTCAAGGGTCCGTGGCAATTTTCTCGTCTTACCACCCTATTGTTATGCCACGGACTCCAAGCTTGCATTTCAAATTGACAATGTCCCACTATATACAGTAATTATTTATACCGATAGCATTTGTGCTTGTGTTTTCCTGGTCAACCAGATCACCAGATTTCTACCCAACAGCGATTGTCTGGGTTCTGATAAGCATGCGCTTCTTGACGTTACAGGTTTTCGACAATTGGAAAGAGGTTGACAAAAAAGGACTCTTCCTTGAAACGTATCAATGACAAGTCCGATATCTATATGCACGAGGGTCAGAAGTGAATCAAAGTCTTAATGATTGCTTCAATATATCACTGTATTTCCTACAATAATAAAATTCTCTCATATTTTAATCATATCTTTTTCTATAGAAGTTGACATTGTTACATATTTTTGTCTGATTTGAGTAATTCTTTTAGAGCGTTTTATTTTTGTACGCTTTTTTTGATTTAGTGTATAATTCTCCGTATTTTAACTTTTAATAAAATTTATAAAAAATGAATTCTAGATAGAAATATTAATATGTAAGTTATTTAAGTGTAATTGAAGGGTTTTATTTTGCTCTTTGTTGAAATAAGTAGATAGGTACAGTATAGATAAGTTCAAGTTGCGCGTTCAGTAATCAGATATAGTTGATATTTTTTTATCTCTTTTTGTTTTATCGTGTAGGAATGTTATGTTGTTTTGGTACAAAGTCCGTGGATCAAAGAAAAATAGAGTATAAGTTATTATATAAAGAGTATTTAATATTCATGTACACCACTAGAAAACTTCTTTTCAAAAACTTTTATTTTAAATAAACACCCATTTGCTATTTTAGTTATGTGTGCTTTAAAATTGATATGAAATATGCGTTGCTAAGGGCAATGACTTGGTAATATCAGGTCACGTGCTCTGTCGAGAAGTTTATGGCTTTATGGTATAGAAAATGCATGATGTTGAAATTTAATTGCTTCAATTGAATATCATTTGAGTGTGACACATAGTGTGTAGTTAGTTTTAGCCGAAACATTGAAAAATAAAACATTGATCCGTTTCTTGAGATGTTTGTGAAATGTCTTGTCTTTAAAACTATTTTAATAGGTGCAAGGCTTAAAATACAGCAAAAAAAAAAAAAAAAGGGATAATTAACTATTTCTTTAAATCATGGAAAAGTTGCAAATAAACAAAATGGCTGGAAATGAAAAAAATATGAGCTAAAAACCAAGATGGATTGCTTGAGAGTTTAGACACTAGAAATCTAGGCTTAAGTGCAGTTTTTGTTAACATGATTTCTACATGGATTTCATTATAAAATATAAATGATATTTTTATAGTAAAAATATATTAAAATTTGAGATATAATACTGCTATTTAAACAGCGGAAGTCATTATTGTTCCAATATTCAGAAGTGCAGTTCACTCCAAGGTCGGTTCTCATGTCTACGACGAATCTAATGCATCTGGTCTGCGGCAAACCTTAACTATCACACGGCGTGATACACAAAACCCCATGGGGCTTACTTTATGAATAGGCGGAATATCCGCCCTGTTCAGTCATTTTACAGAAAAACGGAAAACCAACACTTCTTGTCGACTCATCGCATAATACTCTTCTCTTCTTCTCTAAAACTCTGCGTTTTAGAAGATCCGTCAAGGAGGTGCCATCTTCCCTCTTTTCTCATTAGAGTGGACACTTCCTCAGCCCATGGTCTATCACCAATCACGATGCAGAATCTCATCACGTAGTACATATCTCGTCTACTAGTATAATTGTTTCGACATGTGGAGGTCGAACATGCAATCGCTAATTTCATGAGGTCTCATTATCCATGAAACTGATTATCTGCTGCCAGATTTGAGTGACAGGTTGTTCTCATTAAAACAAAACACTAATTGCATGTAATATAACTACCCACAACACCACTTGTCTGCTGTCAAATTTGAGTGATGTGTTGTTATTATGTACTTGTTAACGAATGTACACTTGCTTTCCTGGAAATAGAAATGATATTTCTCTTTTCGTCGGAAAGAATGCTACAGTGTAGGATCAGCTATGTTAATGAAAATTAATTTAACTATCACTATCATCAAGTTCTGTTGATGAAATAAATGATAAAATACATTAAAATATGATAAATGTAACTTCGTAAATGAATTCCTTTTTTTATTAGATTCTAAATTATCCTGATGAGAAAAAAAAAAAAACAAAAGGAAGTAAGAATTTATTTTGAAAACAAATTAAATTTTTGACAATAGTATGATGTGGCTTATTGCAGCAATATCCGTAAATGATAAATTGTACAAAACGACAAATTTGTGTAGACTTTTTAATGGGTTCAGTTTTTTGTTTGTCTTGGAAATAATTTTAATATTCATGCATGCTTTTAAATTTTTGTTAAATGTAGAAATATTGTGTTTGTTGCTTCTTACCCCACTTGGTCAACAGCAACATCTAGACCAAGTCCGGAACCCATGCCCAGTCATAATAAAAGGGTAAAAATGCAGCTTCTTTTTTGTTCTTGACCTTGCAGCCCAAAGAGATGGGGCACCCAAAGGGAAAAGTCTGATTTTACCCTACCCGGTTATACCCCGGACAATGGGTATCCATTTTAGTCACCTTTTACGACGTGCATGGGCTGCAGTGGGGCTATTCTAACCCTGAACCCACATGGACAAATGTAGAAATATAATTTACAGATGTCAACCAGAAAACAATCACCAATGAGAATTTTAAACCAAAATATTAAAAATTGTTCTTTTCCAATGAAATTTTCTCCAAGAATTTTGTTACTGGTATTAAATACTAATACATACTAATCTTTTTGGGTTTTCTTTGATGTTTATTCTGTCTTTTTACTTTTATTTATGTCTCATAAATTCCATTCCGTTGTTATCTTATCTTTTAAACGCTCTGCCAATGCTTAAGAAGTTTTGTGCATTCATGCGTTAAGAAGAAGAAGAATTTCTCTACTTTTGTTTTTAATTAAAACGCGTGAAAGGTGTGAAAGAAAGACCATTTGTGTGTTATATTCTTTTATGTTTCCATTTTCACAATGAAAATGTTTCGGTTATTAATAGTTTATAAAACCTTTTTAAGTATTATACATAAATCAAATATTACAAAAATAACTAAAAGGAATTCGAAACAAAGATAACTAGGTTTTTGCTAATCTTACCTTCAATGTCATTTTAACATGATCATGACTTCTATATTTTGTTTTTACTTCTAATTATGTTGATATAACTCCAATTAAGTATTATAAATAAATCAAATATTACAAAAATAATTAAAAAGAATTCGGAAACAAAGATAATCATGTTTTTGTTAATCCTACCTTCAATGTCATTTGAACATGACCATGGCATCTATATTTTTGTTTTTGCTTCTTCTATATTACGGCATTTAAATATATTTTTTTTTTTCTTTTGAAATGTTTGCAAAATTCTTTTTTTTTTTTTGATAATTTAAAGAAAATAAACCACCGGCGAGTTGGGTTAATAAAAATTCCAATTCAGTGTTATAAATAAATCAAATATTATAAAAATAACTAAAAGGGATTCGGAAACAAGGATAACCATGTTTTTGTTAATCTTGCCTTCAATATCATTTGAAAATGACCATAGCATCTATATTTTGTTTTGGCTTCTAATATAATATATTAAGACATTTAAATATTTTTTTTTTCTTTTGTGATGATTGCAAAATTCCTTTTCTGAAGATTTAAAAGAAATAAACCACCGTTAAGTTGTGTTGATATAACTTCCATTTAAATATTATAAATAAATCAAATATTGCAAAAAGTAACTAAAAGGAATTTGGAAACAAAGATAATCATGTTTTTGTTTAACTTACCTTCAGTGTCATTTGAACATAACCTTGATTTTATATTTTTGTTTTGGCTTCTTCTATATTAAGGCATTTAAATATATATTTTTCTCTTTGCGATGATTGCAAATTTCATTTTCTGAGAATTTAAAAGGAAATAAACCATCCACGAGTTATATTGATATAACTTCAAATTAAATATTATAAATAAATCAAATATCACAAAAATAATTAAAAGGAATTTGGAAACAAAGATAATCATGTTTTTTGTTAATCTTATTTCAATGGCATTTGAAAATGACCATGACTTCTATATTTTGTTTTGACTTCTAATGTATTAAGGCATTTAAATATTTTTTTTTACTGTCTGCGTTTATCGTAAAATCCATTTTCCAACGAGTTATGTTGATATAGCTTCAAGTATTATAAATAAATCACATATTACAAAAATAATCAAAAGTTAATTTGGATTAAAAATAATCATGTATGAACTGTTTGCTAATCTTACCTTCAATGCCCTTTGAACATGACCATGACTTCCAAATTTTGATTTGGCTTCTTCTGTATTAAAGCACTTAAATTTTTTTTCAATTTTCTATGATTGCAAAATTAATTTTCTGATTATTTAAAGGAAATAAATTACCAGCAAAATATGGTGATATAACTTCAAATTACACATAAAAACAAAAATATTTTAAAAAAAGTTTTTATTCTTCTTATCTCGTGCGTTTAGACATCATTTGAGTATCAACAACAACTGTTCTTAGAAAATTGCATTTGAGACAAAAAAAAGCTTTTGAATTAAAAAGAACATTGATTGTTTATTTCATAATAAAATAATTAATTTTATTAATAAAAATGAATCGAAAAATTTTTTTATCCTGTGATATGAAATTTCATTATTTGTCAGAATTTAAAAAAAACTTCTTAAAAGGTAAAAAAAAAAAAATCGTTTATAATGAGATTTAAATATTCGAAAAATAGGAAAATCTCTCCAGAAAGTTATAAGTCAAAACCATAAATTTTCCTACAAATGGGGAAATAAAATTGCTACAAGAACTATTTAGTAATGAACAAAAGGAATTTGAATTGAAAATAATTATAATAATTCAGTTCGCTGAATTCAAAACAGATTGCAATTGATTTTAATTATTTAATGATAAATAGTTAACAATTTATATTTCGAAATATTAAGGAACTTCTAAAAAATTATTTTCAAATCTAAATATATTAGTGATTTCTTTCTCTCTCTCTCTCTTCTCTCTCTCTATATATATATATATACACTCAAGAGCCAAAACATTATGACCACCCCTACATTTTGCAATGAATTCGCCTGGATGACGTGGATGGCACGTGATCAGGTGGAAGTGGTATTTAACTGGTATTAAGTGGTGGTATTAATCCATGCCAAGGCGGGTTGAAGCTGTGTTGCGCGATAAAGGTGGGCCAACTGATTGGCAGGTGATTCATAATGTTTTTTAAACCTCTTGAGTGTATATATATATATATATTTATATAAATGGATATATGTGAGGAGTTATATAGATACATATTAATATCGGTGCTTAATGGCCGTAGGACAGCTCTCAGTGTCACAGACCGCGGGTTCGATTCCCAGAGGTGTCATGGATGATTGTAGTGGTTCAGAATTCATTTTAAACCGCAGATATCTATCTAATATGGCTGTTGGGCGTAGGGCTGACAATCCGTATAAAGGTCATTATTGTGACTATTTATTGATAGTTTGAACTCCTATCTCCATTCTTAATTCTCCTATCTTCATTTAAAGACTAATTTACTCTGATTCTGAATATAAACCTATTTATTTCCTATTGATTAGGATAATTTTATTACGTAAAGAAATTTCCATTGTCACAAAACACATTGAGAAAATTTGAGATCATTTTACATTCAGATTAAATGCTTTAGTAAAATGTCTTCATTGTTTAATTCTACAACAATGCAAACGAAATCTGCTTACATTACGTGTATTTGAATCTCTTTCAACACATTAACTCGTGTGGAATATTCAGATAATACAATTAAATTGGCATTTTAATTTGCATAATAATATAGTTCTTGAAATACAAAAGGTAATTTTTAATGCTAGGTTTTAAATTGACTTTTGAATTATTTCGTTATTACCTACAAAATTTTGAATCTGTAGTGCTTTTAGTTTGTGAAAAAAAAAGAAATGTCTTATTTATTGATTTTTTTTGAAAAAAAAAAAAGATTTAATATTTAATTTTTTAAAAATTTTTATAAATCTTTCCTTTATATTTCAGGAAATTTTTGCGTATTTTATTTTTATTGTAAAGAAAAACGTTTATTTTTTTTAAATTTATTGACAAATTATTATTATTAACACATCGGATGCGCTCTGTTGGTTAATTGGCTAGCGCTCTAACCTTTGGTACCATATACTTCAGGTTCGAATCCTGGCAGTGGCATGGAGGTTTGTTAGTGGTTGGGAACCCACATTAAACCGAGGGTCCCGATCTGTGTTTATCCCTCATGTGCACCAAATCTTAAAGTCCATTTACATATGTCTTCTTTTATAAGAATAATTAAAATTATTTTTCTAATTATTATTAAGAATAATAAGTTTTTTCTGTATTTATATTCAAATAGAAAAGGAAGCCAAACATATTTTTCAACTTCTTTTTTTTTTAAACATTTTTTAAAGAGCACTAATAATTTACTTTCCAGATATTTTGCATTCATTGCTATAAATAGCCTTCTGTTGAAGGTAAAACTTCCTTCAACGGAATTTACTTAAAAAATAAAAGAATAAATTTCAAGAACAAAGGAGTGTGTGCGATTTAGATGATATCTTTTAGACATATGTTCAAAAGCGGAAGAAAAGAAAGGAGGTATTTCCTATCTGATAGTTAATGTTTCCTCTGCCGAAAGGAAATGTACCTTTAGTTTAAGCCAGGTTACTTCCTATAAAGATCATTGTAGATAGTTGATGCATCACCATTTATTTATTGAAGAGATAGCCTTTTAATACATAGCTCCATATTTACAAACTTTCAGTAAAAACTAGGGTATATCTAGTCAACTAGGATTCACACAGTCATACTGTGTTGGAAATGCTTTCCTGAAGCAGTGGACCTGAACTTTCAGGTTGAAATGATTTATTTCACATACTGACTTAGATGTAGTAATTATACGAATGCGGAGTTAACCGATATGCATTTGGCATACAGGGCTATGGAATGTAATGAACAAGCCACATATCGCATGTACGAGAATATTTGATTGTGCACCGGTCTGCTCTATCGCTATTTAATAATGCCTTAATTACTTCTTCTGAGTACATACGAAAAGGAGGTTTGGTTTGAATAACTACACCCAGTTGATGCTGCTGCACAACCCACAACACGACACTAATTAATATTATATTTAATTTACTAAATTAATTACTAAAGTATTTCAAGTCACACAAATTAATCTACTTGTTTTTCGGTTAATTCCAGGTTAGAAATCCTTCCTTGTAAATTAAATGTATTTTTAGCACTCTATATACAGCACAGTCATTTTTAAACCGTTGGTCCCGGTCTAAATATGACTGTAGTTTGGCTTGGTTTGTCGCACTACGGTCATTTTTTGCACACTTTAGCTAATTAGACTAGGATGTACAGTTTAACATGGATTCCGAACCACTAACAATTGATACCACTGCCAGGGGTTCGAATCTGAAGCCTATGGTAACAATGATCAGAGCTCTAGCCAATTGGTCATCAGGACGCCCTTGTTTCTGAAAGCAGCGGTTACAATGGACGCCGTCAGCCGGAATTTAATCTGCTTGCGAGCTGGCAAAACTACTTCGAGGCAAGCATATCGACCTATTCTATGAAAAATGATAATTTTGTTCCTAATGCCGCTGGCTATATAGATGCAGCTAATCTTTATGCCATAAGCAAGAGCTGCACTGACGTTACTCACTTAGCACTACCCAGGATGTGCGTGTAGCTTGAAGATATGCTACGGATGCGAGTAACACTATCCCCATAACGTTTTAAAGATTTAAAGCGCATTCCGAACCTCTACAAACATCCATGGCACTGCCGGGACTCGAACCTGAACGTACCGAGCATCAGAGCGCTAGCCACTCGACCATCAGGCCCCTAAATGCTAATGTAAGCATTAATTCAAGAGTTTTAATTGTTTAAAGCAGGGGTGACCAATCCAAATGATCTTGCGGGCCACTTTGGAAATGTATCATAACTCCGCGGGCCGCATATAAAATTCTATATCCCCATATTAAATTTAAACCCACTATGGACATTTTTATATTCATATAACAACCTGTTATATAAAGATGTTTCAAGATACGCGCACAATATGAATTTGCAGAATATAATTTAATTATTCTGTTAACTCGTAAATAAGATAGGTAATATCTGCCATATATTCGCAAGACCATTATTTTAAAATCAAAAGTTAATTTTTCTCATAATGTCCACAGTTAATTTTTGAATATGTGGATGGACACATAATGCATTTTTTTAATACAGTGGCTTTCAATACTTTGGCCATTATAAAATAAAAATATTTTTGTAACAGTGTGATAAATCCCACGGATCGGGAAAAATATTCAAAGGACCTGCAATTGTCTACCCCTGGTTTAAAGGAGGGAAGTAATTCTACTTTATAGGAAGTAATTTTACATTTATAGACAAAAAAAGACAATAATAAAAGATAAAAAAAATGGTGACTGATGCCAGACACACTTCCTTGCAAACCAGACACTTTCTCTTTTTAAATAATAATAATAAATATGCGACTTCCGACAGTGTGGGAAAAACAAACACTTTTGACAGTTTCATGGCTCAATCGCGTTTCTGGTTAGGAATTTTAAGATTAGCTGCCCTCATTTGAGAAAAATCCGATAAATTTACACCAATCAGCCAGACTATCGATGCAAGGCGCTTTATGTATGGTGCCACAATTGCTATCTAGTGTCCTGGTTTCGGAGAGCAGTGGTTACAACGGACGCCGCCAGCGGAATTTAACCTGAGCCCTACTTTATGCGAGTTGGGAGCGTTAAAACTCATTTTGCGAAGAACGCAAATCGGCGTATTCTATGATAAATGCTAATTATAAGCATTAATTCACGAATTTTAATTGTTTAAAAATTACCTTTATAGGAAGCAATTTACATTTATAAACAAAACAGACGTAAAGATGCATATATATATATAAAATATATATAAAGCAATTCTGACCGATGCCAAACACACTTCCTTGCCAACCAGAAACTTTTCCTTTTGTCCTCGTTTCGGAAAACAGTGGTTACAACGAACGCCGCCAGCGGAATTTAACCTGAGCCCTCCCTGTATACGAGTTGGACGCGTTAAAACTCAGTTGCGAGGCAAACATGATATGTGCTAATTGCAATCATTAATTCATAAGTTTTAATTGTTAAAAAAATTAATTAAATAAAATAATTATAATTAATTATTAAAGTTAATCGTTTAAAAATTAATTAAAATCGTTTAAAAATTAATTAAATTAAATAATTTTAATCGTTTAAAAATTAATTAAATTAAATAATTTTAATTGTTTAAAAATTGCGTGTCTGTACTGGTCCTCTCGACTTACTGTTCCTCAATTGCCTGTAGGAAGTAATTTTACATTTATAAACAAAAACAGACAATAGTAGAAGATAAAAACAATCATGACTGATACTAGACACACTTCCTTTCTAACCAGACACTTCTCCTTTTGAACAATAATAATAATCAATACATTAAATGATTGTTTGACTTTCATCAGGGCCGAGTGTGAAAAAACAAAAACTTTTGACAGCTCCATG
Organism: Caerostris extrusa; assembly: GCA_021605095.1. Taxonomy (NCBI): domain Eukaryota; kingdom Metazoa; phylum Arthropoda; class Arachnida; order Araneae; family Araneidae; genus Caerostris; species Caerostris extrusa. The sequence goes on along the minus strand of BPLR01006099.1, from coordinate 41,887 downwards.
GCTCAATCGAAACACCTTGACAGAAACCTGTTCAGCCGTTTTCCCCCTTCCATTTATTCAATCAGGAAGGAAGGCGGGGGAAGGTGGTCGAGCAGCTGGGCAAAGGTCAGTTGCGTCACTGGAGGAAGATCGCTTCGCACCAACTCTTCAATCATCGCTTATACCTCCCCTACTATCCACACCGCGCGCTATCTTTATTGGAGCAGAGGTGCCCCGTGCTTCATTTCAAACATGTCCTTGCTCGTGTTCTCGTGCGTTATCCTGCTGTCCGGCGCCCTCGGGGTCCGGGCAGCGCAGCCCATAGCGCCTCGGCAGAACTTGTCGGACTGCGAGAGGGCGGCTGCTGTCTGCAGATTGCACAATGGGACTGTCACTGCCACCATTAACTTCAAGAGAGAGCGTGTCACAGCTCCAGTGACTGTATCAGGCGAAATAAGCGGTTTGTCTCAAGGTCTGCACGGCTTCCACGTACATCAGTATGGAGATCTCTCACAAGGTTGCGTCAGCGCCGGACCCCATTTCAATCCTTATGGAAGGAACCACGGAGCTCCAGATGTGGAGGAAAGGCATGTTGGCGATCTAGGCAACATTCAGGCTGGGGCTGATGGCGTTGCACGCTTCCAAATTGTAGACCATCAGCTGCGTCTGTGTGGTCCTCTCAGCATCATGGGACGTGCCATTGTGGTTCATGCCATGCAGGATGACCTTGGACGGGGTGGAAACGAAGAGAGCTTGAAGACCGGAAATGCCGGGGCTCGTCTCGGATGTTGCGTCATCGGGCAGGCTTCCCTGTGAGCCATTCACTTCCTCGTTTTATAGAACATGTACCTCCATGATGTGTATCTTCTATTTTTTTCTGTATTTTCACAATAAGAGATTATATTGTTCCTACTCGATTGTTTTCACTTTTTATACTTTATTAAGATACACAATAAAAACAAACAAAGCCATCGATAAAAGAGATTTGTATTAACTTGAACTAATTTTAAGCCATTAAAAATTACTTTAGGCATCAATTTTTAAATTTAGTTCGTTTTTAGTTTTATTCCATGTTTCGAAATTTAATTTCATATCATGCATAATGGAAAATTAGTTCTGCAATACCACAAAATCATATTTAAAATTTATTAAAAGAATGAAAAAAAAAATAAATACTTGTAACACAAGGTATAAATTAGTAATACTTATGTTATGTACATACATTTTATTTTAGCTGTTATTGCATATTTTTAGTTAGAAACTGTTATTGTATAATTTTGGTTCTAGCCTAAACATGTAGGTAAACCTCTAGTTGATATTTTTAAGTCAGAAATTATCCAAAGGATTCCTTATTTTCTTCATTCTGCATGAGAAGAATTAGAAGGATATTTTTCATGATAGAGCTGTCTGGTATGTTTGGGTTGAACAGACAAGAGAATTCTATTCAAACCCAGAAACCGAAATCAGAACGAAAGCGCCCTTAGCTATATCAGTGAGAAACTGGTTTTTCATAATTTTAGTTTCGGCTTGAGCATGAAGGTAATCTTCTAGTTGATATTTCCAAGTCTGAAATTATCCAAATACTTTCTTCATTCTGCCTTGAGGATTAGAATAATATGTTAGGGATAGAGCTGCCTTATTGATAGTATGTTGGATTAAACACCCAAGATAGTTCAACTCAAATCAAACCATCGAAATCAGAACGAAAACTCTCTTGTCTATGTCAGAAGATGGACACAATACATCTGTGGAGCAGAAAATTTTTCCGATGGGCTACAGAAGGTATTTGAATCTTCCAACTGCTATTTCAAGGAGGGAGCCCTTAGTGTAAAAGTATCACAGTGCAGTAAGCCATTCAGTGGTGCATCTTTGGTAATGCTGAATCTGCTACATAAATGATTTTTTAATGGTAAATGGCTTTAAATTTAAATACTTGGTGTTTAAAAACAACAACAGATTAATATAGGCAATGTTTTTGCTTTAGTTTTTCGAACTAAAGCTGTTTGATTCGATACACAACAAGTGATATATTGAACCGAAATCTTTTTTGCCTATTCTGGGAATAGGCATGATTAATCTTCTGTACATAATGTTTTTTTGACTTTGAGGAGAACAAAGGAAATCAGGAACTATCAGATGCCATTTCTAAAAAGTTTTGTGCCAAATTGTTCTAACAAATGAGGATGCAGTCCCTTCCTCCTGGTTGCACTTTGGGAAATGCCTTTCTATCGCTTGAACGGTGAATATCTTAGGTTAAAGGACCCAACAATTTTTTTTTTTTCTCTTCTTACGATTTCTCTTCTTTAAGATTGATGATTTTTAATTTATATTAATTTATGCCAGAGCTGACTGCTGATAAATGTTTCTGAAAAGCACATAATATATTCTTTTCTTATAGATGTTTTTTGTTCACCGCTTCTTTCCTCCAAATAAAGAATGTAAATGGCAATCTGAGAGAGAACTTAATCTTCTCGGCTTGTTGGTCAGGTGACACATAGAAGAAAATGTGGGAAGTTAATCCTACAAGTTCCTCCCAAAAATATATATTTCTTAAAAATTATATATAAAATTATTTTTTTTACACCAGCCAAATAAAATAGTGATTATAAACATGTTAGTCCGATTCATGACTCAATGTTACTCAAGCAGATAATCCGCCCATGGCGTCAGTTTCAGTCATTGGTTTCAGAAAGAAAAAATTCGATGGCGATTATAATAATTTGTATAAAAATGTTACATTAACAATCAGACTTATGGAATTTTTCTGGGCTGAAGGGTACTAATTATTTAAAATTGTACCAGAAGGGAATCCTTGTGATATAAATCTGTGGAACAGGACTTTCTAATTTACATTTTTTTTTATTTTTACACTTATACCTAATATCTTTAGCATATGAAATCAAAATAAAATAAATAAGAAAAAAAATTTCTCCTTCTATCTTATTTAGATTGATTGCACTCTAAGATGAATCATTCTTAGTCATAACTAATAACAGATTTAGGTACTTACGTATTAACGGTACCTTGGCGACAGACTTGGCGGTTTTTAAGTGTCGCCAATCTAACAGCTACTAAGGTTACCAAACCAATAGAATAGATTGGTGCCACTTAAAACCGCCACATCTGTAGCTGCGGTTGGCGCGTGTGCTCTTTATTGCCGCAACTGTCGCCAAGGTACCGTTAATACGTAAGTACCCAGATTTATTATAAGATATTGGAATTTTAGTGGTAATCTAAATAAGTTTATGTATTTCATTGTAGAAAGACTTATAATTTTATTTATGAATATCACTCCTAGATGGCAGCACCAATTTGTTGTATTTATTTTTACCAGCAAATACATATTTTAGATAAATGGAAGTGAATTTTATTGGTATTATTTTGAGATTAAATCACTGCATTTTACATCCTATATGAATATAAAATAATAATAAATAAAATAATAATTTATGATATATTCTTTCAATTATATTTTCAATTGATGGAAATTTCTATGAGCATGAGTTAAGAATTTCTGGTTTTCTTAAGTTTTATAAATTTCAAGTCTTTTTCGTATTAAACTAAAAATTGGGTCTACTTATGTTAACGGTAACAATTAGTGAAAACGCTACAGATTTGGCGGTTTTTAAGTAGCGCCAATCCATTTTTCAAAATATTTTTATTCAAAACAATAAAATATATAAAACACTTCATTTAAAATCAAAACGATTTAAAAATGCCGACCACAACGACTTTTACGTTCAGTAAACAAACTTTCATCAATTACCACAATGAAATCTGATCCACCTACCTTTTTTTTTTTTGGTTTATTCACCACATCCAAGACACATAATTCACGCATGTTTGTTCCAATCTATAACAGTTTTATCCGATATATCAAGTTGCTTTTCACAAAATTTAATCGACGTCAACTCCTCGTATATGAATCTCAAAGATTCTGCTTCCTTCAAACCAGCTGTCTTTTCGAATAATGAGCACACTCACTGAAATTGCTTTCAATTCGTTCAAAATAAAGTTTCATGTCAAACATTTTCGTTGTTTTGGTAAAAATATTTCGCTCCTGGAAAAATAAAATTGCACCGTTCCGTTTCTGGCAAATCCCAAATACGCATTTTCGTATCGCAACAATATAAAATGTAATGCCCTTAAAAATATTTTTAAGTAAAAAAAATTAATTGGCGACACTTAAAAACGCCAAGTAAGGTATTTCTTTTTTTAAATATAGATTTTCATTTTATCTGTCTTCAACAGTTGTAAGCGTTATCACAAATTTTTGGTTGCTTGCGATTTTGCTGAATAATTTCACCTTAATTTAAAATTTCATAAATTTAAAATTTATGAAACAAAATATGCTTAAAAAAATGTAATGCAAAAATATTTTTTAAATTTCTTTGAATATTAGTAATTATAAAATTTCCACAAATTTTAAAGCTAAAATTTTTTGGTAGCAAATATTTTTTAAATTTTGGGCAATAGTAAAATTTTGGTAACGGTTAAAGGTACCTTGGTGACAGTTGCGCCAATAAAGATCACACGCGGCAACCGCAGCTACAGATTTGGCGGTTTTTAAGTGGCGACAATCTACACTTAAAATTTTTGTTCCAAATAATAAAATATATATGAAACACTTCATTTAAAATCAAAACGCTTTCAAAATTCAAAACACTTTATTTAAACACAAATTAGTCAAAAACACTTTATTTAAACACAAAGTAGTCAAACGGAGTTTTCTAAGTCTCACACGATAAACACACTGACTGAAATTGCATTTCCAAAACTTACGTTCACCAAAATAAAGTTTCATGTCATGGGAATTGGGACATTTTCGTTGTTTTGGTAAAAATATTTCGCTCCTGAAAAAATAAAATTGCATCTAGTTCTGTTTCTGGAAAATCCCAAATACGCATTTTCGTAGCACTACAAAATGGCGTCAAAACTCAGCAAATCTGCAGCTGTTATATTGGCGCCACTTAAAAACCCCAAATCTGTAGCTGTTAATTTGGCGACACTTAAAAACCGCTAAGTCTGTCGCCAAGGTACAGTTAATACGTAAGTACAAAATTTTTTTAAGAACTAAATGGTTATAAATTAATTTTGAGTTGAATGTAATCTTTGTTTAGTAATTTTAATTTTAGTTTGAATCGTTAACAGTAGATGGCGCAACCATTCATTTTTTAAATTATAACTATTTGTGAGAAGACCGTTGATAGATGGCAAAATCTCCTTTATCAATAAAATTGGATAGAACAATAGATTTTTTCTAAGTTTGCAGAGTTAATATAATTAAAACTTCATTTTTCAACAGTAAAAATTCATTTCAGTAAAATCAATATGATAGTAATATTATAATATATGTATGTATAATATATTTTATAATATTGTAAAATAATTTATTTTATTAGAAAAGATTCCCTAACATATATTAAACATACAATGACATCCATAATAATAATAATATCACACATAATTATTATAATAAAGTAAGTAAAAAAGATATTTATTTATTATGCAATGAGCCATAGATTGGACAAAATATAACGTTATAAAAAAAGTAGACTAATCCAAACGATGCCACAATATAATACAAAGGCATAAAAAAATACAAATAAATGCAACCTATTAATTAACTCACAATATTTTTGACTACTTACATATTATATATGTATACATAATTTATGACATTATTAAGATTTGAAATTTCTTCATACAAAGTTTTTTTTAGCTCACTTTTTAATGAATTTCAAATTAATAAAAGATAGATAAAGTTCCTAATATATGTCGAAAAGATTTTTGAAAAGTTCCACAAGTTTATAAACGTATAAGCTTTTAATATATTTCGAAAATATTTCAAACTTCTTCAAAATTACTTTAAATTTTGTTAACTGCTTTCAAAGTCTTATACTATCAAACAAAGTCTTTTTAAGATCAAAATCTTAAAAACAAATCTAAAAAAAAAAAAAAAAAAAAAATGCACAAAATCTTATACGTTTTTATATATAAAAAAATATATATATATAAAAAAATAAAAAATAAATAAGCAAAAATAATTTCTATTCAGGCTTTTGGAAAATGAAAGGTTGATCATCCCTGCTAAGGAGTCGTGATCCAACGAGGCCATAACAAATCTGAAAAATATTGCACTTAATTCTATAAAAAAATATACACTCATTTATACACAGTGTTGTATTCATATGTATAAAATACCAAAATACCAATATTTTGTAACTGTTTTAATAAAATTATAATTAATATAATTCTGTATGTTATAGATTATTTTTACTATTAAAAGCTCTATGTTTGTATCGTTTTTTTGGACATCGATTGGTTTCATGTACCCCCCTATGTATGCCTCAAATAATTAATCAATGGGTGATGTAGGAAGGACTTTATCTCTAGGAGGACTTTTAGGGAAAACTGGCCCACATCTGCATTTCGTATGGGAGAAAAAAACCCGAATAACTTTCACTAGATAGCTTGATTACATAACATCAAGTCTACCCCTTTCAGAAAGCAGTAACTAACTGCCATTATCCTCAAATTCAAACTTTTCTGCATGTATCTTTGAAACCAGCTTTTTCGGTTTGATGTAATGACAGAAGGATATTGTCTTTCAAGGATAATTTTCTCCAGTTTGCTTGCCGTACGAAAAAAAAAAAATGTAAACTCCAAATTGAAAGCCTCACTGCTTATGTAAGTCCCCCTTCACAACATAAGTGCGGTCTGATGGCCAACTGGCTAGCACTCTGGCCTTTTGTACCACAGGCTTCAGGTTAGAATCCTGGCAGTGGCATGGATGTTTGTGAGTGGTTCAGAATCCACGTTAAACTGTTGGCCCCGGTCTAATTAGCCCAATGTGTGCACAAATTGATCGTAGAGGTGAAAAACTAAACCAAACCTTCACAACATGAGTAAACTCCTTTTTAAAATTAGCAGTTGCTCTAAGAAAGCCCAAATTTGAACCCTATTGAACTTCAGAACCCACACACTAACTACGCACGTTATTACTGCATTTTGCTGCTCGTATGAGAAAACTCTGTAAATTCCAAATTGGAAGCTCCCCTTTGTGCAACAGGCCATCACAACAAGAGTAATCTCCTTTTCAAAAATAGGAGTTGGTGTAAGAAATGCCGAATGTGAGGCCTACCATACCATAGCTGCGCACGTTATTACGCATAAGAATCGGATTTGAGAGAGAATTTTCTGTATTGATAAAAATTACGCATAGGACAGGAATGGATAGATAGAAATGAAAAGTAATTTCATTCCATAATTTCAGCACTAGGTTTGGTTTGTCGCTGTACGGTCATTTTATGCACACTTTGGGCTAATTAACAGGTGGACTGAAAAGTTCATAGGCTGACACATAGATGGCGCTACTAATATTAAATCCATATGATTTTTAGTAAGCCCTAATCTTCAAAAGACACGTGTATAAATTTGACAGCTGTTTCACTATTAGTATGTGAGTTACAGCATTTTTAGTGAAGTTATAGCATTTTTAGTGTTCATCACGTGCAGTCCACTCGGCTGACTGTCGATTGGACTCCGGTGTGAAATGATGGAGCCATGTTTCATCCATTGTCACTTATCGACGCAAAATTCCGGTTCATTACGATTGAAAAGCTCCAAACACTGCTTAGAATCATTAATTCGTTCGTTCGATTGGAGCTCGCGCGGCTCCCACTTTGAACAGAGCTTTCGCATATCCAAATATTCATTCACGATATGTCCAACACGTTCCTTTGATATCTTTAGGGTCTCAGCTATCTCAATCAACTTCACTTTACGGTCATCAGAAATTATTTTGTGGTCTTTTTGATGTTTTCGTCGGTAACAGCCTCTTTGGGGCGTCCACTGCGTGCATCGTCCTCGGTGCTCATTGTTTAAGTTTAGCAAACCACTTCTCTACGGTTGATTTTCTTGGTGCAAAGTACGAATAATGTTTATCAAGCCAAAGCCTTGGCTTCAATAGTATTTTTCGTCAAAAAGCAATGTTTTATTAACACACGGAATTCCTTTTTATCCATTTTTCAAATTAACAAAAGTTGCTTCATTAAAAATGCCATAACTCACATACTAATAGTGCAACTGCTGTCAAATTTATACACGTGTCTTTTGAAGGTTAGGGTTAACTACAAAGTATATGGATTTAATACTAGTAGCGACATCTATGTGTCAGCCTACGAACGTTTCAGCCCACATGTTAGACCGGGACCTACAATTTAACGGGGATTACGAACCATTGACAGACATTCATGCCACATGAGACATCCATACCATCGTCAGGATTCGAACCTGAAGCCAGTGGTACCATAGGCGAGAGGGCTAGCCAATTGGCCATCAGGTCGCAATGAATTTAAGAAGACACGTGAATTAACTCGTTTCAAAATGTAATAGGCTTTTACAATTTTGGAATATAAAAAAGGCGGAACTTCATCGATAACAATAAGAAAAAAATATGAAATACAATCAACAAAAAATAAAACAAATATGATTACAGAAGTTTATACAAAGTTAAAATTTGATTTGGAATTTCTAACTTGCTGTGCTAGCAGCTGGTATAACACATGGATATACAAATAGGACATGAATTTGAATATGGTATTAAAATAAGTTTGGTTTGGTTTGTCGATCTATGGTCATCTTGTGCACACTAGGGCTAAACAGACCGGGGCCCACAGTTTAAAGGGGATTCCGAACCACTACAAACAACCATGGCATAACCGGGACTCGAACCCGAAACCTGCGGTACCGAGTGCCAGAGATTAAAATAGAAGATGAATTTCAATAACAAATATTTAATATTTGGAAAGAAAAGGTAGAATTTTGGAGCATAATCAATTAAAATGAATGCACATGCTTTTGGATTTTATTTTAATTCAGATACTAACAGGTGGGCTTAAAAATGCGTAGTCTGACGCATAGATGGCGCTACTAGTATTAAATCCATATGTTTTTTAGTTAGCCCTAACCTTCAACAGACACGTGTATAAATTTGACAGCTGTTGCACTGTTGGTATGTGAGTTATAGCATTTTTAGTGAAGTTATAGCATTTTTAGTGTTCATCACATGCAGTCCACTCGGCTGACTGTCGATTGGACTCCGGTGTGAAATGATGGAGCCATGTTTCTTTTATTGTTACATATCGAAAGCAAAAATTCGGGTTGATTACGATTGAGCAGCTCCAAACACTGCTTAGAATCATCAATTCGTTGTTGTTTTGGGTCGATTGTGAGCTCGCGCGGCACCCACTTTGAACAGAGCTTTCGCATATCCAAATATTCATTCACGATATGTCCAACACGTTCCTTTGATATCTTTAGGGTCTCAGTTATTTTTCCTTTGAATCTTTAACTATCACTTTACTTTACGGTTTATCAGAAATTATTTTGTGGACTTTTTGATGTTTTCGTTGGTAATAGCCTCTTTGGGGCGTCCACTGAGTGCATCGTCCTCGGTGCTCATTTCGCCTCGTTTAAATTTAGCAAATTACTTCTCTAGGGGGTTGATTTTCCTGGTGCAAAGTCCGAATAATGTTTATCAAGCCAAGCCTTGGCTTACTAGTATTTTTTTCGCCAAAAAAGTAATGCTTTATTAACACACGAAATTCCTTTTTATCCATTTTTTCAAACTAACAAAAGTTGCTTCACTAAAAATGCTATAACTCCCATACTAATAGTGCAACAGCTGTCAAATTTATACACGCCTTTTGAAGGTTAGAGCTAATTAAAAATTATGTGGATTTAATACTAGTAGTGTCATCGATGCGTCGGCCTATGCACATTTCAGCCAACCTATTACATGCATTTTAACCATAGCTATGTAAGTACTATAATGAAAAAACGTGCTTAGCTCGAAATAAAGTTTATAGGCTTTTTAATACTTCAGACACCACCAGCCTTTAACCAAGATTAAATCAAGAAATAAAGAGAATTAACAAATTTTAAACGAAAACTTCTAGCATTAAATTTTCTAAAGAAAAAAATTTAATGCACAGATGGTTTTAATAACAAGAAAAAGCTTCAACGTTGTTTTTGCTTCTGGTGAAAGATAATATATTAAACATAAACATTCAGAATATTTTAAGAGAAAAAAAAAATGCAATGTTATTCTTTACAATAAAAGGAAAAAAAATGGCTTTAAGCAAACATGGCAGCCTAAAATAATAATGAAAAAATATTTTTTCTGATAAAAAGAAGTGTATAAAAAAATAAAAAAAAGTTTGATTAAGGTAATAAAAATATTAAAATAATATTAACAACAAATTAATAAAAAATAAAGCAATATTACTGGAGATTTTAATCTGTGGTAATATAGGTTTATTTTTAATTTGTTGTTAATATTTTAATTTGTTAACGCTTAACACTAAACTTATGATAATTATTTATGAATCAAGGTAACTCAAGCGTTTTAAGTGGATATATATGGTCATTTCACTTTTCAATGATAATCTATCACCAAATAGTAAGTAATTGACTAGCGCTCTGTCCTTTGGTACCATAGGCTTCAGGCTCGAATCCTGGCAGTGGCATGGATGTTTGTTAGGGGTTCGGAGTCCACGTTAAACTGTAGGCCCCGGTCTAATTGCCTAAAGTGTGCACAAATTGACCGTAGAGCGACAAACTAAATAGCATGCAAGAATCTGCTGGTGGTGTTTCGTTACAGTTACTGTTTTGGAAAATTATGGATTATATAAGGATCGCTCATCCGCAGTTAAGTTGTCTGGTAAGATCTTTCCAGATCTTTTATTCATATATACTTCCAAGCAGTTCCAAAGTAAATGTTAGGAATTTAGCCCTAAAGGGTTTACTGAAAGTTTTGGAGGATAATAAATTAAACTGAATGCATATGCATTTGGTTTATATTTTATTTAAGATATCTCACGCATTTTAATCAAAGCAATATTTATATTATATGGAAAAAAGTGTTGTTGTTGTTATTTATCCCACTTGGTAGATATCTAATCTAGACCAAACCCACGAACCCGTATGGGCTCATGGTTGAAGGGGAAGGAAGCAGCTTCTGTTGTGATGGAGCACCCTTAGGTAGAAGTCTGACTTTTGCTCCGTGACGCTCTTAGAGTCGTATGAGACTGGACCTACGGCTCAAAGTGGATTCCGAACCACTACAAACATCCATGGCACCACCAGGACTCGAACTCGAAACCTGTGGTACCGAGCGCCAGAGTGGTACCCTGAAAAAAAAGTGTTTAGCTGTAAATAAAATTTATAAGTTATTTAAGGTTTCAGGAAGCACCGGCCGCTTTAACAAAATTAAATATAAAAAAAAAAATAAATAAAAAAAGAATTAAACTTTAATGTGAAGTCTTATGTACTAAATTTTCTAAAGAAAAAAAAAAAAAAAACTTAATGCACAGATGTTTTTAATAACCACAAAAAGCTTAAACTTTTGTTTTCGTTTCTGGTAAAAGATAATATATTAAACATCAACATTCAGAATATTTTACGAGAAAAATGCAATATTTTTTGTTTATATTGAAAAGAAAAAAAAAAAAAAAAAAACGTTTTAAAGAAACATTTCAGCCTGAAATAATAATGAAAATATATTTTTCTGATAAATTAGATAAAAAAGTTAGATTGAAGTAAAAAAAAATATTAAAATAATATTAACAACAAATTAATAAAAAAAATAAAGCAATTTTATTGGAGATTTTAATATGTAGTAATATTGCATTATTTTTTTTTTTTTAAAATTTTGTGTTAATATTTTAATTTGTTAATACTTAATACTAAACTTATAATAATTATTTATGAGTCATTTGATTTTCAAGGTAACTTTAACGTTTTAAGGGTTGTATACGACCAATTCACTGCTCAATGATAACGTAAGCACCAAATAGCAACCAAATGGCTAGCGCTCTGGCCTTTGGTACCACATGCGTTAGGTTCAAATCTTGGCGGTGGCATGGATGTTAGTTTGCCGTTCCGAATCCACGTTAAAATGTAGGTCCTGGTCTAATTAACCCAAAATGTGCATAAAATGACCATAGAGCGATAGACGAGACCAAACCAAATAGCATGCAGGAGGACACAGGCTTGAATCTGCTAGAGGTGGTCATTGCAGTCACTGTTTCCAGTGTTTTAGAGAAGAAGCGAAGGTATAAGGATCTTTTCGCAGTCAAGTTGTCTGGTAAGATCTTTCCGGTTTTATTCATATGTATTCCCCACCCTTTTCCCAAAGTAAATGCGGGAGTATTTACCCTTAAAGGGCTTACTGGAAGTTAATGCCCTTCTCCATCGTCCATCCGTGAGCTGTTAATGGTTTGCTTGATCAGAACGTGATCCCACCGATGTAGAGCAACAGTGACAACAACAGCAAAAAACAACAACATAATTCTAAACAACAAAATAAAGACCTTTTGCGATTTAAATATTGTTTAATGTAATTAAAAAAAGTATTTGTTAAAGTTAGTCTCTTATTTCGTACTTCTAGAGTTACTATTCATAAAATATGTGGATATTGCTTTTTGGGTGCTAAGTTTTCGTATCCTTGACCATTTTCAATTTTGTACAGTTTACTGAATTTTGTAATTTTTTAAAACATTTCTTTCTTAAGCTTTATTGTACATAATATTAATTTACGAAATAATTGAGTTATTATTAAAAAATTAATGAGAAAATTAATTCAGAAGAAAAATTAATGTAATATTCTTTTAAAAAGATGGTTTGGTGAAGGCAAAGATAATTTTATTTCAATATGAAAACGAGATTAAAAAAAAAAAAAAAAAAGAAGAAAATTCTTTAGAATTCCATAGTTTTTTTTTTTTTTTGTCTGTTAAGCGCTTTGTTCTTAACTTTTTCTTTGATTATATTCTAAATTTTATGGGTAACTTGTATATTGATCCTGTAAATTCGCTTTTAATTTTATTTAAATATTTGACCAAATCGCAAAATAGGGATTGTTGAGATTTGGCAATTTTTTTGTGGGCCAAATGGGGTAACCTGGATTTCTTTGTTATTTCTAAGATGTTTACAGTTATCTTTTTTCTTTCCTTTCGTACTTTGGCAAAAGAATTTTGAAGCCAAATCTCAACGGCCCCTATACTGCGATTTCGTTTCAATTTTTTTTTTCTGTAAACAGATAAATAAGAAAAATACTTTTATATTATTTGTTATTATATTTGATACGTGCAAATTTTTATCTTCAAATGGCCCTAATTTCACTAAAATTCAAATACATATTTTAAAATATTTCCCATTGTTAGATGTTACTTCCCCCTCAATCTCTGGCAAAAGACTAATATATCGTCAAAAGATTTCTGACTTTTTCAAAAGTATGGCAGTTCTGCTTCAAAGCATCATCTATTGAAACAAGTGGCAATCAGAATGGGTAATATCTGGAGAGTATAGACAATATCAATATCTATGGCAGATGGGTAACGACTTCACGTCGAAACGATACGAAATTTTTATGAGTTGCTTCGCAACATATGGCAGATCATTGCCACGTAGAAAAATGATTTTGTCATGTCGTTCTTCATATTTTGGTCATTTTCCTCTCAGTTCTCGGTTCAATATTATCCACTTTAGTAGAAAACGTTCACAGGTAATGGTTTTCGCCAGGTTTTAGTAACTCCTTTTTTTTTTTTTTTTTTTTTTTGACTAGCCAGGATGTTCATGGCTTACGGTATTATGTTAAACCTAGCAAAGGAGTTTGTCATTCTTTAGAAATAAAAAGTTCAGAGTTAGCGTCGTAAAATTATATTTTAAATGAATTATTGTCTTAAATACTATTAAAAACCATCCAAAATGGATCAAAAATTGCATTTTAAGATAAAATCTTATTATACAATGAAATATATTATGAAATGTTATGGAATATTGTAAAGATAAATAATTTAACAACAAGAAAAATATTTTTAAAGGCACTTATTACATAATCGAATGCTATTGAGAAAATCTAAAGCGTCTTTAAGAAACTTACCTCTGCATGCAAATTTTTAAAGGAATTTTTTTATTAATAAAATTCGTTAAATGGGGACTACTGCTTTTTCAAAAATAATGTTTTTATATTTTTATTAGTAATTAGAAGAAAATTAATTCCCTTTTTTTTTTTTTCAAGTATTTGTTTAATATTTTTCAAAATGTTTCTGATACATTAGATTAATTATGGCATACTGTATTGCGAGGAATTTTCGAAATCTCTGTAAAAAGAAGAAATTTAAAATAATTTGAGAATTCATTTTTGAAAAATTAAAAAAAAAAAAAATTCTATCTAATTATTCAAAACTTTCTTTAGGATAAAGCAAGAAATAATCAAAATGTTATGCACGGAACGAAGAGAAAGGCATTTTAAATATATTAAAAATGATTACTCTTAAAAGTGATAAAGAAAATCTTTTTTTTTTTCTTCAATAGGCGTACAATTTTTTTTTTTTTCTAATTGTAAATTTTAACGTCTCAAGGATTTTCTTTTTATTCGAAATCATTAATTGTGTTACCTTTAATCATTCGTGCAAATTTATTCAGAAAAGTGAGGTAACATTTACTATAAAAAAGGATTTCTAATAAAATTCTTAAATTTAAGCTATTTTAAGAAAAAGCAGTCATTTAGATTAAAGTTAAGGGGTATACTTTTTCTTCTTCTTCAGTGACTTATTTTTTTTTTTTCAAACACAAATAAGAAATTTTCGTAAAAATATGATTTTTGTACTGCTTTCATATAAGCAGGTTAATGTTCTTTTATAATCGGATCTATCAACTAGAACTACTCCGCCCACATAAAGAGTTTTTATCTTACAAAAACATGAAATAAAAGCAGGGACATGACACCATGGACATCATGAGCCTCCATGAAAAGAATGAGATGAAAGGGAGAGATAAAAGTCCAAAATTAAACTAAAGACCTCCCTGATATCACAAGCACCCTCATTACAGGGTGCGATAAACCCAATGATTTCACTTACCCGCCGTCTGTTTACATATTTCCCTTCGTCCCCATAAACTCCGAAATGATCTCATTACCGAGATTTAATGCACCTCCAGACGCCACAAAAAAAGAGGGCCCGGACACTTTTTGGGCCCCGATTGGGAAGAAAGTGCGAAATCGCGATTAACACGCCGAAGGAGGGTCGTAAAAGGATATTTACGACCATAACAGCACGAGGATGGGAAAAAAGGCAAAACACCTTTATAGTTTTCTTTTCTGCGTAAAATTGTAGTATAGGGAAAAAAAAGGGAACCAGGGGCAATATTGTAAATCTATACAAATATCAAGTGACTAAGTAAGTATACTTTGGCGTTGGTACCAAATTTTGATGAAAAACATTTTTATTTGACTGTTGTACAACATAATACTGTGCCCAAAAAGTAAGGCCAGTTTTCAATTTAAATTTACTGGGCCTATGGTATTTCAATTTCTTTTCTTTTTAGGTTGTTAACACTGTCCTCGACATCTGGGTGAAATTTTACATCAAAATATTCATTAGTGCTTTTGAGTTACGCTTGGGTTTGTGAGATTCTAAAACTGATTCCGGCGATTTTGAAATGTCTCTTCAATCGACTCAAAACGGTGCCCGCGGAGAGGTCTTTTGAGTTTGGGGAATAGCCAGGAGTAGCACGATGCTAAATCAGGCGAATACGGTGGTTGTGGAACTACATAATAAATGAAAATAATAAACTCGGATTGTTTCTTTTTTGTGTGAAGTATTGCAGTATGGTGAAAAGTTGGATCCTAAAATAATATCCGGGGGATTTAGAGGTGATATTGTAAGTCTATAACAAATATCAAATGATTAAGTAAGTGTACTTTGGCGTCAGTTATAACGGAACACCAAATTTTGGTCAGAAATATTTTTATTTGAATATTGTACAACAAATTGTAATAATTAAAATAACAAACTCGGATTGTTGCTTTGTAGTAAAGGGAAAAAAAAATATGATTTAGGGGTGATATTGTAAGTCTATACAAGTATCAAGTGATTAAGTAAGTGTACTTTGGTGTCAGTTGTAATGGAGCACCATATTTTGGTGAGAAATATTTTTATTTGAATGTTGTACAACAAATTGCAATAAATGAAAATAACAAACTCGCACTGTTGTTTTACTGTGGAGCACTGTTATTTTTCCTAATGCAGCTGGCAAATACTTAGACAGTTATCTTTGATGGCAAGCGCATCACAGACGTTACTCACTTAACACTACCAAGGGGAATCGTGTAGCTTGACAGACGCTGAGTAACAATACATCTGCGATCATGTTAGACCGGGACTAGATTCTAATTGTTTTTTTCTGTGGAACACTGTAGTATAAGGAAAAAAAGGTAATTTAGGGTTGATATTGAAAGCCTATACAAATATCAAGTGATTAAGTAAGTGTATTTGGCGTCAGTTATCATTGAATACCAAATTTTGGTGAGAAACATTTTTATTTGAATGTTGTACAACAAATTGTAATAAAGAAAAAAAAAACTCGGATTGTTGTGTTTCTGTGGGACACTGTAGTATGGGAAAAAAAGGTGATTTAAGGGGTGATATTGTAAGAATATACAAATATCAAGTCATTAAGTAAATGTACTTTGGCGTTAATTATAATGGAACCCTGAATTTTGGTGAGAAATATTTTTATTTGAATGTTGCACAACAAATTATAATAAATGAAAACAACAACCTTGGATTGTTGTTTTCTGTGGAACTTTGTAGCAGGGGGAAAAAAAGTTGATTGAGGAGTGATATTGTAACAATATACAAATATCAAATGACTAAGTAAGTGTACTTTGGTATCAGTTGTAATGAAACACCAAATTTTGGGAAGAAATATTTTTACTGAATGTTGTACAACAAATTATAATTAAAATCACAAACTCGGACTGTTCGTAAGAAACAATGAATTATATAAAATATGCGAAACAACATGTATACTTTAGCAATATGCTGCACTCGCAATAAAAACACGATAATTATTATTAGATTAGAAACCAAAAATAAAAAAAAAAAAAAAAAACCTTGAAAGAAATTAAAAATAAATTGTAATAGGATGGAAAGATATACAGCAATTTAAAAAAAAAACTATAGAATTTTCAGAGATTTTCTTTTTTTTTTTTTAAAATCTCGTTTTCGTTTTGAAATAAAAATGTCTTTGCTTCCACCAGACGACCTTTAATAAAAATTTTATACTATTTAATTATATAATTATTAGTCCGTGAAAGAAATTTAAATAAATATTATGTATATAACAGTTCATGAACGAATTTTTTAAATATTTTATATAAAAAGGCTCGTGAAAAAATTTAAATAAACCAATAAGAAACGTTGAAAGTTGTCAAGGAACCAAAAAAGTTACCAAGAAAACGAATATCGATCAAAGACACGACAAAAGTGATCAAGAAAGAAAAAAAAAACCCTCTCACTAAAACGATACTTATAATTGTACGGGCAAAGAATGCAAAACTTATACAACAATATATAACACATGGATATCTTCCCCGTCTCACATCTTGGAGTGCCTGGGACTCAGATGTCAGGATCTCCTTGACAGTCCGTTGATGGTCTTGGACTTTCTTTGGGTATTTGGATTCATGGACTTAGTCTAGTCTCGCTGGACTTTGGGGATAGGCGAAGAAGAAGAAGAAGAAGACAATGTATAACATTAAGCAACATATATTGTACACAGGTAACTCATTAGTGATATATTTTGACGTTAAAACGATAAAATTTGGCGTAAAAGCAAATCATTAAATGTTTTTCCATAATAGTGGTAAAATGTTGGCGAAAAAGCAATATAAGTTGGCGGAATAGCATTTTATGAAGCAAAGTTTGGCAGGATAGTGATAATACTTGGCTCTAAAGTAACAAAATTTGCCATAGAGCAATTTAAGGAATAAAATTTGGATAAAAATCTAGGAACCTGTGACCTTAATGCCAAATGCATCGGTAGGAGGCTAAGTCGCCAAATAAACATAATAAAGAATGTCACACTGAGTGTTCAAGGTAAAAAACGATATTGAGCCAAAATCCATCATTAAGATGCCATGTTGCCAAGTAAACAAACAAAATGACTGTTAAAGGGTTTGAACCCAGTTCGGCAAAAATCGCCATTACGCCAACATTAGTAGTCAATTAATTTTATGCCAACATTAGTAGTTAATTAATATTACGCCAACATTTATCGTTTTATCGCCAAATTGTTTTTCACTAAGCGAAATTTTATTTTAAAAATTATTATCTTAAAATATTTTTCGCCAAATGCTATTGTTTTAATGCCAAAATATATCACTATTTTGAAAAAAATTGTATTCCTAAATTGCTTTTACGTCAAATTATCATGTAGAATTTTGTTTTGTTAACTTACAAAAATGTATAATTTTAACAACATTAATAATCTCTATTACGACAAAATTACATCACATTTTTTTTTCTATTATGAGAAAAAAAAAATTTAGTGTTGCTTAAGTTGCCGAATTTGACTGATAAAAATATTATTAATAAAAAGAAAAAAAAATGGAGAAATAGAAAGTAGAGAATAACTTACATTTTATTCTGATATATCCATTATTGGATTTGAAAATGATCTTTTTATTGCCTCTCTAAAATGTACTTAAAAATACATATAAAAATGAGAACAAAACAACAACACAAGACCAAAGAAAAATTTAATGTGTTTCTGCCGCCCTTTTCTTCCGTGAACTAACGTTCTAAAATTAAAAAGTTACATTTTTCGGGACGAATTCAAATAACAGTTGCCACAAAACCTTACCATTTAACAGCATTAAAAAGAAACATCACAGAATCACATAAAATTTTAATGACTTCGAACTACCTTTTTCGCCATGAACTAGCGTTCTAAATATAAAAAGTAGCATTTTTGCACGCGATTTCAAATAACTGTTGCCACAAAACCTTAACTATATCAACAGTTTTAAAAATAAAAGAATCATTTGATTATCAATTATAAATTATTAATAAAGTAAAAAATCGTTTTAGTTGTTTGTTTCTTATTTTTATGAGTGGCAACATCGTAAGAATTGCTTATAATCAGTATCAGTGGCCGACATACGTCATAAGAACAAACTCGGGTAATCAATAATTTATCAGAATATTTATTTAAAAGAATATATATTTCTGTTCTTATATATTGTAAACAAAAAATTCTGCAGATAATCAAAGTATCAACAAAATAGTCATTATATCGTTCGGAAAAAGAAGAAATTACGAGTTCCTCTAATTACAGTATTGTAACCCTAAAGAAATTGGAGGAACATTGGCGAAAATATTCCTGGTTGCAAGATTGATGACTTTTCCTAAGGGGCATAGTATTTCTAGATTTCTACCAAAATTTCAAGTAATAGCTGTTTGGCTACTAATGTTGGTATAATAGCGATTTTTGGCGCTGTAGAGATTTACAACGACACCGATCTTCAGCAGCCATTTTGTTTATTTACTCGTCGACTTGGATGATGGATGAATATTGATTACTATGGATTTTGGCGTAATATCTTTTAACCGCGAAAACTATTGCGGCATTCTTTATTATGTTTAATTGACGACTTGGTATCCTGGCGATGCATTTGGCATAAAGGTATATAATTCTAGATAATATATAATTTAATAAAAGGAATTAATTTTGTCGTAATAGCGATTATTATTGTTGTTAAAATGATACATTTTTGTGCATTAACAATACAAATTCATATAATTTGGCTTTAAAACGATAAAATTTGTCGTAAAAGCAAGTTAGTAAAATTTGCCATAATATTGGTAAAATTTTTGGCGATAAATCCATAAAATTTGGCGTAAAGGCAAATTTAGGCATAAATTTTTTTGGCAAAATTCTGCTAAAATTTGGCGTTAAAACAATAACATTTGGCAAAAAAGCATTTTAAGAATAAAATTTCTTTGCATTAAATTTGGCGTTAAAGCAATATATTTTGACTTAAGAGCAATTAAAAAAAAAAATTTCAGTTAGTGAAAAAATTTAGCGATAAATTTCGGCGTAAAAGCATTTTAGAAATAAAATTTTGATTGGATAGTGATAATATTTGGCGTTAAAAAGCAATTTTAAAGAATAAAAATTTGACGTGAAAACTGTTCGTCTACTAACGTTTGATGTATTAGCGATGAATTTTACGAAGTAGTTTTTACCAGGACACCGAACTTCGGCAGCCATTGTGTTTATTTACTGGCATCCTTGTGATGGATTTTGGCGTAATATCGTTTAACTGAGAAAATTAACTGCTGCTATCATTATTATGTTTACTTAGCTACTTTGCATCCTGGCGATGCATTTGGCACAAAGTGCACAGGATTCTAGAATTTAACCAAAAAATCGAAGTCCCTCTCCCGAAGCAAAGAGGCCACTGCATTGGTTGCATGGAAAATAAATCAAAACATTACTGCAAAAATATTATAGAATATATAAATATTATATTTTATATTATAGCGAAATAGATAATGCTACACTCATATATTTACATATTTATATTTATTGTGTATACTCACCAGTCACATATGAAGGAAATGTTAGATTATATGATTTATATTGCAATTAAGATATAATGAAATGTTTTACTTTATAATAACTATGTAATTAAACAGTGTTTAAATTATCCGTAATGAATAATGGATCAATTTGATCTAACTTCCTCATTGACATCAGGACTTTTCATGTTCCTGCTTCCAAGTTAAATGTATGTACATAAATCGTTAAAAAGTTGGAAACGACCCAATGAATTCCGGCTAGGCGTCTACTAAATGATAGTAGCAGGTGATAGTAGTAGATATTTTAAATAAATTTTTATTCATGAACCTCTGACTCGAAGTTCGATTATGATCCCTTTGGTGCCGAATTTAACTATGAAGGAAACGCAATAAATTCACTGCCGATATTTTCTTTCTTCTCCCCGAATAAATTTATTTTCCTCCAATAAATTATCAACAGTTGGTAAGAGTTCAAAAGGCACTGAGGAATAACTTATAAAAGAGTGTTGCAGATTCATCTTTCTTAGCTTTGAATCATGTTTCAATTTACCTAGAACTGAAGCTGTTTAATTAACTATATACATAAAAAAGAATAAACAAATTTTTACCAGAAGAAATATTTATTTATTTCTAATATTGGCCTTATAAATACACAATGGTACTTCTGCATACTTCAACTGTTTGTTGAATGCAAAAGTTTGTTTGATAAACGACATTTGTTTGGAATATGATTAGAAAAATCAAATTCTTTACCAAATAGATGTCAAATTCTTTATCAAATGGATGTCAAATGCTTTACCAAATGGATGTCAAAACAACCATTAAAATTTTTAGTATTGTTTGGAATAACCAGGCAATGCCATGTTTCAGAAACACTTTGATGACAAGGCAGAAGTTCGTTGACAAAATTTTTAGTGAACGTCAAACGACAACAAAATTCAAAAGTACGGAAGGGAGGCTGAAGAATAAATATTTATTTTGGTAAATTTTCATTTATGTATGTTTTTCATTAATTGTATTTATACATTTTGTACTAAAGAACATTTAAATAAAATTATTATTTAAATGGGACTCAATCAATGTGTAATATGCCAATAAAATTGGAATATTTTCATAGAAATTGTTTAATGATTTTCCCTTTATTTCTCAGGAAAAATTGTTTGGCTTACATCTTGTTTGGTATGTCGATCGGATTAAGGACGTTAGTGTAGTTTCTCTTTATTTATATAAAAAATTGTTTTTAAATATTTATCTGAAATAAAGTGTGAATAAAAAATATAATATTATGAAAAAAAAAACCACAACTAATAAAACCCACGAAAATTTGAATGAAAATAGTTGTTGTTTATTCCTTTTGAACAATTTGATATGAGATTATTCGGAACTAAAGTGTCAAATATATAGTAGATTCCGCATTAATTAAATGAATTAAGGATAGTTTACATTACAGCACCTGTACTACGCCACAAAATTTGAAACGCCATTAAATTCAATGAAATAAATAACATGTTTACAGATATATCGTACCCATTCCCCGCGAAGATATGATCGAAGAACTCTCAGTTTGACTTTTTGATGGTAAATAGAGAAATCTTTCTTCAAGAAACCAAACATGAAGTCTATTAAGCAACTGTTATTTATTCAAAAAATACAAAGTAAATGAAGGAAATACAAAGTAAATGAAGGAAATGTTAAGAATTAAATGAAGGTTAACAAATATTACTCCTATGTCCCAGTGATTCATAAAATCAAGTTGACCATTCTTGGGGTATATATATTCAAAACCCGAAGTCAGCATGAAAATTTTAATATATTTAGAAATGTTTTTCTTTCTTTCTTTTGAACATCAAACAATTTTTATCTTACATGGAATAATTACCAATAATTAGGCATGATTCTTTTTTGACCATTTGCGTTTTATAAAAACATTTGTATAGCCAAATCGCCATTCAACCTGTTTTATGGAAATATAATTTAATAGATTATTCATTTTTCGCCATATTACATTAAAATATATCCATACAATTTTTGCCATATTACAGGAAAATATAGTCATATAATTTTGCCATATTACAGGAAAATATAGCCTTATTTTTTGCCATATCACAGGAAAATATAGCCTTATAATTTTTGTCATATCACAGGAAAATATAGCCAATAATATTTGCCATATGCCAGAAAATATAGCCAAAATTTGCCATATTACAGGAAGATATAGTTTATTCTCAAAATACAGCCATATTTTAGGAAAAATAGCCACATAATTTTTGGATATTATAGGAAAATATAGCCATGTATTTTTGCCATATTAATGGAAAATATAGCCACATAATTTTTGTTTTCGATATTATAGAAAAAATAGCCATAAGTTTTGCCATATTAAAGGAAAATATAGCATATTAAGGAGGAAACTTTATTCAACATTAATCTTCCATCTGTTTGATAAAAAAGACAGAAATCCTAAAAATAAAGTGGGGGCTTTATATTTTATGCATTCCTCAAAGGCGATACTATTGTGTCAAGTGCAGATATTTTCTTACATTAAAATAAATAAATATCCACACCCACAAGGGAGGGGAACTACAGGCGGAGGGGGGAGGAGCAATAGCTGTCAGGAATTCGATTCGAAAATTCTTCCGCTGGTGTGCTTTGAAGAGAAATGTCAATACAAGAATGAGGTTCGTGGGGCGGAATCTTAGAGGAGCGTCTCAATTGACTGCGACGGACGAAATTTACCGGAGAATCAATTCCATCTGTTCTTCTGTTGATTCTGGAGCAAATAATGGATTCCGTCTGCTTCAGTAAAGTTTTCTTCAATACTTAAGATCAAGACTATGAGTTCATTAAATGCTGATTTACAAAATTCGATGAATTTTTTTTTAGTTTCTGATTTTGTTTTCATCCTCTGGAGACATCATGTCCATTCTTTTTTTTTTGAAAATTTTTATGTTTTATTAGAATTTGGAAATGAAAAAGAGTCATTGCTCTGCAGAATATTTCGTTTAAAAACTTCTTTTGCATTTAAATCAATTCATATTATTATTTCTATGCCATAACTTGTTTATTAAAAACATTACGCTTTCTGAAGACTAATACGGAATGTTCATTATAATGGACCTAACTACTAATCTTAATAAAAGCAGTTATCTTTATTGACTTTGAAGGTGCAATCTTTTGCAACTGTTTCCTATACACCCTAGAGATTGCTTCTTTATTGAAGAGGCTAAGATAAATCTGCCAAATGCAATTTCTTCTGGCTGGGTGTTTCAGAGGATTTAAGATTTTCAGTGGATTCTCAGCCATTGTGGTGACTGAAGATAAAAAGGCCTACCTCTTGGTCAAAAATGGCTGTAAGTTACCACAGCCACAATTTTCCTTATCCTTTCATCAATTTAGTTCTGAGGTAAAAGAAGAAAATAGGCAGATTCTTATAATAAATTTACAAATTCCTTTCAACTGATAATACGTGGAATATACTTGTTTCCTCACCCATCTCAATGGACTTGCCCGTGCAGTTTTAAAGCAAATTTCCGACTCTCAACAGGGCATGATTTTCTGAATAAACACTTCCACCTCTATGGTATAGCTACTAATGATGTCTGTTCTCTGTAATCGTCGAGTGAAACCATGGACTTTTACATTTGGCAACATGCACTGCCTTGATTTTATAACTTTTAATTCTGACAATTTTACCAAGGTTAAATTTTATTGGGCTGCTAGAGTTCTTATAGCGGATATCGTGGCAGTTTGATGTAGGAAAAAATTATAATGGACCTGCTAAAAACATCATTTAGTTGAGAAATAACTGCAAATATTATTTTGAAGAATATAGATATTAAATTTGCTGAACATTGATTTAAAATATTGATTTGAATCTTTAGGGATAGTCTTGTTGGTTCTGGCATATAAGGATTACTTGATATCTGAAACGAAAGATTAAAAAAATCATTGCATAATACATTTTTCTCTGATGTCAAAGAAAATAAAGAGATGACTCTTGAATTTTTTTGAACGGGATTTTATGTTAAAAAAGGAAATTTAGAATTTTCATCTAAAATTAGTCTTCAAATTATACTTCAGATTCCAATTAACGAAAACAATCAAAATTAATAAGTAAGATAAACTGAATGATTAACTGAAAGAACTATTATTTTCAAGTTCAGTACATTATAATTATGGGTACATTGAAATTAATGCTACTATGTGTTCGCGTGAGTGCACGTATATGTGCGTGTATATACGTATTCGCGTGTGTATGTGAGTGAGAGAGAGCCATATTCTAACAACTGGTGCACCGTTTACGGAGTACCAATGGGGATAGACCCCTTAACCTCCTCATCTTAGATAAAATTACAATTAATTATAGGCTGCTTAAAATGTTAGGAAGTGATAAAATATAATGTTTCTAAAAATTTAAAAAAAATGGTACTCTAAAAAGTTAAAAAATACTTAGAATAAATAAAAGTAAGATTAAAAAAATAAAAAGAATTTAAGTTAAAAATTCGGAACAATTTGAGACCAGCTATAGATGCCATAAAATATTTGTGTATGATAAAAATCTTGTTTGCTGAACGTGTGGGCCGTTAAGATAAATCTGCAAAGTAAATAATACACTCACCAATAAATTTATATTAAAAAATAGACATTTATTCTGCAAAATAAATAAATTAAATTAAAGATTGAAAAAAGAGAAACTAAATATTTTAAAATTAAAATATAGGTCAGATAACATTCTATGAAAACATATTAGACACCTTAAAATTCGAAATACAATTTAATTCCTTTCCTTTCTGCAAAAAAGTGTCCTAGAAATGAAAAAAATTGTTGTAAAGGTAATCCCAATTCAATCATAGAATTAAATGATAAAAAAATACCCTTTCATATTTTAATAGAGGATTTTTTTAAGAGGAGAAATGGAAAAATATATCTTTGGATTCAATTTCTGTTTCTGAAATGACGTTGGAAAAGATTAAAAGTAAAATAATGATAAATAAAAAAAAAAAAAAAAAAAATTCTAGTTTCATACCATATTTGTCACTGAAAGCAGAAATTTTTATGAGATAAAATATAACAGACCTTCTATTACGACAAATAATAAAGATGATATTTATATGAAGAAGATAATTCGTTTTAAAATCAATATCTTATGGAAATAATTTTCTCCAAGTTTGCATTATTACGCTTTAGATTAGAATCGTTTTTGATCTGTCCTGTTTCATTTGGATATTTGTTTGAAATTATTTATTATGTTATTATTGGAAAATATTTATTTAAGTGATAAATTTATTTAGTTTTCTGTAGTCATGGGTGTTTGTATATGATTTTTTTTATTTGTGGACTGTCTATGCAGTCGACATTGTTTCATTAGAAAAAAAAAAAAATATACTTTTGATAACTTATTTATATATTTTTTATTTAAGAGTAATTTTTTATTATTTACTTGATAAAAGAATAGTTCGATCAGCTAAATAAAATTTTTAATGTTATCCCATTTAATTCACTTATGTTGTAATTTATATAAAGTAGAATGTACAACAATATTAGATTCTATGCTTTTGTTTTTTTTTAATTTCATGGCCCTGACGAAGATTTTCATCACTTAACACTATTTTAATTTTTGATCCCATAGATCTAAGGTTTTTTTTTTTTTTATATCTAATAGTCCTAACGAAATTTGGATATTATGTCCTTAATCAGATATTTAATTTCATAGCCCTTATCGATTTTTTTTTAAAGCTCTAACCCCGCTTTTAATTTCATAGATCTAATTACATTTTGATCTCATATACATAGCCTCGTTTTTGATTTCATAGCCTTCATAAAAGTTTTAATTTCATAGTTCTAACCAGGTTTTTGATTTCATAGTTCTAGCTAAATTTTTCATGTCATGACCAACCAAATATTTCATGTCATGACCCTAACCAAGTTGTTGATCCTTTTTTTTTCTTCTAATGCAGTTGGCAAATAGACCGTGATCTTTCGCCATAAGGGCTGCACCGATGTTACTCACTTTGCATTACCCAGGGGGCGCGTTTAACTTGATGGTAAGCCACAGACGCGGAGTAACAATTTCTATGATCCTCTTAGGACCGGGACCCCAGGGTTTAAAGTGGATTCGAACCACTACAACACCCATGGGCAAAGCCGGGATTTGAACCCCGATACCTGTGGTACCGAACGCCAGAGCGCTAGCAATTTCAGGCCCTTTGATCCCTTAACCCTAATTAATTTTTCCCCATACATCTAACTAAGCGTTATTTTATTTAATATCCTTAACCAAATTTTGATCTTATGGCCCTAATCAAATATATTTTTTCATAGCCCTTAAAGATTTTTTTTTTTTATCTTACAGACCTAAACAGGTTTTTAATCTCAGTTCAAATTACATTTTTGATCTCATAGCCCTAACCAAGTTTTAGATCTAATAGTCCTAATAAAGCTTTTGATTTCATAGCCCTAATAAAGATTTTAAATTCATGGTCCTAACCATGCTCTATTGAGCTTTTATCACATAGTCTTTATCAAGTTTCTGATCTTACGGCCTTAATCAAGTTTTTGTTTAGACTTAAAGCGGCATTTGAGAAGACTTGAAGCCAATGTGCTGTCTATCTAGACAGCACATTGGCCTTATGAGCTAAGGAAGCCTGGTTAAAAATCCAACAAGCGATGTTAAACCTAAAATTTCTGTGTCTTTTGCAGAAATGAGCATGTTTAATTTGCTCGCTGGAAAGTGTTTTCGTTTGGATGGAAGAGGGCGTAAACCCTAGAAATTTTTACATCTGATGTTCGCGTTTTAATTAGCGTGACACCAGAAAATCCATCTTCAATTCAGGTAATAAAATGTTTTTTAAAAAAATGTTTCTGATTCTAATGGACAATACATTAATATCCACGACCACCATGTAATTAATGAAATAACAATTAATAATATTAAAAATTATTTTTTATTTAGTATGGTGAGAAGTAATATTGAATTTCCTAGTGATTTCTTTATGATCTACGATTTTATGTAACCTTGAAATTGCAGGTAATATAATTCATATAAAAATTATGTTCTTACTAGTGAAAGAAAGAGAGCTATATTTAGTACATTAAAAACAAAATAAAATTTTGCCAAGTACCCATTAAGTGTCACGTACCAAAGTAAGTACCTTGTAACGTTTCGGCCTATATGAGACCTATAACCACTTCTCAGTTTATAGTTGATCACCAATCACGATAAAACAACTCATGGCGTAGTCCGCATTCAATCTGTCGTTGTTTCGACTAGTGAAATTCGCACTGACATTCGCTAATTTCATGGGTCTCATTATACAAAACATCGAATATTTACTATCAGATTCGAGGGACAGATTGTTTTTATTAGTACAAAACACTAATTACACACTAACCCACAAATCTACTTGTATGCTGTCAAATGTGAGTGTTGTGTTGTGTTGCTACAACCGGTTGTAGCATTTCAATTAATCAACTAAAAGCCAATCAACAGTAGCAATCAATCAGTAGCAAATCACTAAAAATGCTACAACTGGTTAATCTCAATTTTACAATCACATTTGCTTATCACTGCAGTCATCAGTAAAAAAAAAAATGTTTTAGAATGACAAAGAATTCGTTGGTAGTTTATTTTAAATAATTGTTTAATCTTTACGCTTCCAAGAGAATAAAAAAAAAAAAAAGGAAATCGCCCGAAGTTCAATCAGACCATAAAAACGGAATAAAACGTCGTCTGTCAAAACCATCGCAATACACGAAAAAAAAATCGGAACAGCAACAAATGAAAATAAAAAAAGTGGGTTTCATTGGATTCAATTTCTGTACTGCGGAATGATTCGGAAAGGAATAACGACGCGCGGTTATGGATTATTGCGGAACATCAAAAGAGCTCCCCTCGAACCTCGCGGTTACAGTTAAGAGTCCCATATCAAACAGATTTCTGGAGAGAAATTTTTCTCCCACACTTAATGACCGCTATCGATTGCAGTTTTGGGGAACATTTATTGCCGCTTCCGTATTTTGTTTTGTGCGGATATTCTGATTTCAGAACGACGAACCTGGTAGATGGAACAACACAAAATGGTTGAACGAAGGATGGGGAAGGAGTTTTTTTAATGCTCGTTCCCTTTGTGTGCATCGAAGGTGAAATGGCTTTCGATTTTCAAAACGAGTTGAGAATTTGAAAATCCGGAAAAATATTTTTTTTAATTTTTAAAAAAAATACTTTTATCTTGTACGGTAAAAACTATGTTGCAGTTCAATAAAGCTGAGCATTGTAGTAGAAATACTATCATTCTCATTCATTGTGTCTGTCGTCGACTGGAGATGGTGTTTGTTGTAATAATTATGAAACATAAATTCAAGTCAACTACACTTAATTAAATTAAAACGTTTCAATAGATAGTGCATAATTAATAAAATTCTTCTTCTTCATTGACCTAACAGTCACATAGTGGGTGAAGCCGTCTGCCTACTGACAGATTTGGAGACAGGAGATGACACTGAGAAGGGGTTATCAGCCCTACACTCAAGAGGCTATTGGACCTTAGGGGCCTGCTGGCCGAGTGGCTAGCGCTGTGGCGCTTTTTACCACAAGCTTTTTGGCTTGAATCGAAGTGCCATGGATGTTTGTAGTGTTTCGGAACACACTTTAAGCCGCAGGTACCGCTTTTATATCAACGTAGAGCGTCGAACGTCTTCTCACACACATCATTCTAAACTGTAAAGGGCATCTAGGAACAGTGATGCAGTGTGGTGTAGCAGTTATATTGGACCGGGACTTATGGTTCAAAGTAGTTTCCGAACCACTACAAATATACATGTCATCGCCGGAACTCGAACCTGAACGCTTATGTCACAGAGCTAGTCACCCGGCCATCAGGACTGGGAAAAAACATTAGCATCCCTCAAATAAACCACTATGTAATTGGTGAAATTGCAATTAATACAAAAAACAATTATTTATGTTAAGTATGGTGAGAAGCAATAGTGAATTATTCTATGATTTCTTTATGAGCTACAACTTTGTGTAACCTCGAAATTACAGTAATTTAATTCATATAAAAATTATGTACTTTATACTGAAAGAAAGCGAACTATATTTTTACATTAAAAAGCAAAATAAAAATTTTACCAAAATAAGTACTAGTTAAACTGAAATTTACCACAATATTTGCTAATCTTTTCAGTCTTCAGTAAAAAATAATTTTAGAATTGTAGATTTTTGTAAATTTTTTTACGCATCCAAGAAAAAAACAAAAAGAAAAATCGTCCGAAGTTCAATCAGAACGTAAAACGAAAAATAAAACGTCGTCTCAAAACCATCACAATACACGAAAAAAAATCGGAACAGCAACAAAGAAAATAAAAAGGGTTTCATTGTTCAATTTCCGTACTGCGGAATGATTCGGAAAAGGAATAACGACGCGCGGTTATAGATTATTACGGAACATCAAAAAGAGCACCCTCGAACTTCGCGGTTGCAGTTAAGAGTCCCATATCAAACAGATTTCTAGAGAAGTTTTATTTTTTCCTCCCACACCTTAATGGCCGCTATCGATTGCAGTTTTTGAGGGAACATTTATTTCCGCTTCACATTTTGTTTTATACGGATATTCTGATTTCAGAACGATGAACCTGGTAGTTGGAACGACACAAAATGGTTGAGGGAAGGATGGGAATGCGTTTTTAATGCTCGTTCCCTCTGTGCATCGAAGGTGAAATGGCTTTCGATTTTCAAAACGAGTTAAATTAAAATCGAAAAATAATTTTCTTAATTTAAAAAAAAAAAATACTTAATTCTCTACGGAAAAACTATGTTGCAGTTCAATAAAGCTGAGTATTGTAGTAGAAATACTATCATTCTTCATTCATTGTGTCTGTCGTCGACTAGATGGTGTTTGTTGTAATAATTATGCGACTTAAATTCAAATCAACTACATTTAATTAAATTAAAACTTTCAAATAGCTGGTGTATAGATAATCAAATAATAGACAATATTGATTGAACTTGTTATAATCAATAGAAAATCAATTTCTCTTTCTTTATTGGGGTAATAGTCCCATGGTGGCTGGTGGTCTAGTATCTCATAATTTGAGATGTCCTAGACATAAGATGTTTTTCTTCAGTTGTCAGATCCACGTTCAACAGACATATTGAACCGAATCGTTATGGTCTAGTGACTACTGGCTCTCACTCAAGAGGCCCGGGTTCAATTCGGTGTCGGAAAGTTACTTCGGGGCCTGATGGTCGAATGGCTGGCGCTCTGGCGCTATGTGCCCTATGTCTAGGTTTCGAATAAAATTTTGCCATGTGGATGTTTGTAGTGGTTCGGAATCCACTTTAAACCATAGGGGCCCGGTCTCTCTATAGTCCAATCAGACTTCTCACTCTAAGCACAGTGATGTGGTGTGGTGAAGTAGTAGTAGTGAGATTGCACAGAGATTTACAGTTTGAAGTGGATTCCGAACTATGTACTACAAGCATGCATTGCAGAGCCAGGACTAGAGCTCGAGGTCTGTGACACCGCTCAGAGCACTAGTAACTCGGCCATCAGTCTCAGATAACCAAGTTACGAATTCAACACTACAATAGTATAAATATTTACAAATAACAAGATGAAGAAAGTGCATCAAGAAAATTAATAAAAAGAACAGAGTTTTTGTTATCTGAGGGTAACGTTTTCAAATACATATTCTTAAGGTTTAGGAATATACACTGTCATCTCTGGTTTTTTTAAATACATGCACAAAATTAAAAATCAATATTACATCTGTTATTTAGAAAATTCTAGAGAGAAAGAGAAAGCCAGGAATTGTTTACAGTTGTAAAATGAGGCTTAAAATCCAAAATAATTGAAGGCTTATTAATCTGAAAATAGGGAAAGTAGAGAGTTTCAAGAAAAGACAATTTTGCTTAAGTATTTTCATTGTAAATGAATGTCTGAGAATTTGCCATCAAACATTTTACTAAACTATGCAGTAAACGTTCTTGTATCTGTGGATACACACCAATAACTCAAGGACAACAGGTTCATTGTGAACAAAGTTTAATTTTTCAATGATGCAAACTGAGTATAACTAATTATCTCTTGCAATAAATATTTATAAACTTTCCCGTAATTATTTACAAAGGCTTATCTTCATAGTGATTAATTAGATGACAAGTTCAAATTGTATCTGTAACAACGATGGTCGTTATAAAAGAAAGGCAAATAATATAGATAAGAAAAGCGGGAATTATTTGCCTTAATTTGCTTCGACGAGACTTTAACTAGACACAGAGGAATACTTAATAGAAAAGATGCTAAGAAAAAAATAACTCAATACATAAATGTAACCAATGGTAAAGTGGGTGGAAATTTCTTTAGTTATGACAATAATAAACTGAACATAAAAATTCCCTCTGTCTTCGTTATTTCTCTGTAATGGAAATTCAAAAGATGAGGGTCTATAGAAATACTATTTCTGTACAAGATTGAATTATCTCAATGATGCTCATGCGAGTCATCCAAAGATATACAAATTTTTTTGATTAATGAAGATATAAAATTCAACAAAGAATTCGTTTCGAAATAAACATGGACACTTCTGTCTTATTTTTGTCTTATTTATTGTCTGGAGTTGGTATATTTTTTGCATTATTGATTTTTGGTTTATATAAGCTTACTGATAATTGATGGGCTGGTTTGTATTGGTAGGGTTGATCAAGTTAGTATGCTTGGTTGAATTGATCCGTTGGTATAATTGATTGGTTTGTATGTATTAGAGTATGGCTAGTATGGTTGGTTTGATCGAGTTGATATGATTTGACTCTAGTTTCTTTATAATCTTCTAAAGTAGTTGTTTTGGCTCGAGTTCTTTTGAGGCCTCTAAAGTAGTTGTAGTGGCTCGAGATCCTTTTGAGGTTTTTAAAGTAGATCTATCGGTTCGAACCCACCATGTTATAGATATGACTCAATTCCTTACAATGAAATTAATTGCCTATTTTTCATTACATCTTATGCTTATTTTATGACACATAATGAATTGCTGTAAACTAAGAAAATGTCGTCTCTTTAGTGCATTATGACATAATATGACAAAAGCCATGTTTTATGCCATGATTGTCTGATCTGTTAGAGGAATTTACCATCAAAAATATTTTACCATGCGGTAAATATTCTTGTATGTGAACACACACCAACAACTCAAGAAGAAGCAAGTTCATTAGGAACAAATGAGCTCAGTTTTCCAATGATGTAAAAGTGAGTATAACTAATAATCTCTTGAAATAAATACTACAAGCTTTTTATTAAATGACAAGTTCAAATGGTTTCTATTACGATGGCTCGTTATAATGGGTAGAGAATATATATAAGAAGAGTGAATTATTTGCTTTACTTTGCTCTAGATGAAACTCTCTCTAGACGCAGGAAGTACTTAATGTAACGATGCTAATAAAAGCATAACTCTAACGCATAAATTTGACCGATGGCAAAGTGGAATTTTCTATAGTTATGGTAATAATGATGCGAATATAAAAAAATCACTCTGTCTATATATATAATGTGAGTCGATAAAAATATTATTGCCGTACAAGCTTGTATTATCTCAATGATTCTCATATGAGCAATCCGAAGAGACGCTGAATAAAGATATAAAATTCAACAAGAATTCGTTTTCGAATTAATATTGACATTTTGCTCTTATTGTATCGTCTAGAGCAGTTTTTATTGGCGGGGAGTTGGTATATTTCTGTATTATTGGTTGATTGTCATATATAGGCTTACTGATAGTTGATTGATTGATTTGTATCGGATCGAGTATGGTTGATCATATTGGTATGTTTGCTTGGATTGGTCCAGTTGTTATAATTAGTTGGTTTGCATTTAGAGTATTGCTAGTACAGTTGGTTTAATTGAGTTGTTATGTTATGAATGATTTGTTTGTATTGATTTGAGTTTCTTTAGTAACGTCTAGAGTAGTTGTAATGACTCTAGTTTCTTTAGAAGCTTCTAATGTAGTTGTATTGGCTCGAGTTTCTTTAGAAGCTTCTAAAAGTAATTGTATTGAATGGAACCTACCATGTTTTAGGATATGACTCAATTCCTTGCAATAAAATTAATTGCAGAATTTTCATTACATTTTTGTATTTATTTTTATGATATTTAATGATGGTGTTTGTAATCTCAAAAAATGTCATTAAAATATGACAATGTCAAGGTTTAATTGTATATATAGCTCCCTATATATAGATATTAGAAGGTTTGCATAGCGGAAGCCATCCGCTTTCATTTGTATTTTTTTATGATATTTAATGATGAATTGTTGTAATCCAAAAATGTCGTCTCTTTATTATTTGGCGCATTTAATTGATACCACTGCGCATGTGCTCATCCGCTTTCAGAAACCACTGCGCATGGTCATTTAACGGGAAGCTTAAAATGAGTTTTTCATAGCATCCGCTTTCACTTTTCTGTTAAATTAAAACAGCGCCAAAACAAAAATCTCGAATACGAGGAGCTGAGTGATGATATAGAAGTGCAAATACCCAGTTCTCGATAAGAAAGATTTAACAAATGTAGATTTTAATCGTTTTTGTTAGAGAACATTTATTTTTTTTTATTAATTATATATTTTTAATACAAAAAAAAAATTGCAAAATGTATTACATATATGCTTATGCTCCACTTGATAATTGCAATTCATCTATTCTTAAAGTTATATGCGACAATCAGGCAGCACGAAATGGTAAAAGAAATGAAGTATAAAAACATGCGAAGAATAAAAAAAAAAAAAAAAGAACATTTCTATTTGCAGCTGCTTTGTTATGACTAGCATTGTGGTTTTTTGTTTCAATTTAAACATCTGCTTTTCTCTCTATCTAAAACATCTATTCATTTCGAATAAAGATAGTGTAAAAAGCTTGATTAAAGTTAAACCCAGTTAAATTATTCCCTGAAAATATATACTAAAAAGATATATTTTACCTTTAGACGTAAGTAATAATTTAAATAATGCAATTTTAAATAACGCAATTAAATGTATATACATGTTTTACTTAATTACTAAAATTCTAATAATTGCTTATTTTTAATTTTGAAAAAATTCTCTGCCATGTTTATGCTAATGAAAAAATATATTATGCAGATATTTTCAAATTAACTATCTGTTTTTAGATATTTCAGTTATTTTTCTTTCCTATTTTTTGTAATTCAAAAGGCTATTTAAAATTGATAACCTGTACCTGTAATTTGTACTGTAAATTTGTATTTGTTAAATGTTACTTGTGCATGATTTTAGATTCAGATATATATTTTTTGTAATGTTATATGTTTGTTTAAATTATTGAAAGTATTGCCAATGTAATTGTTTTTAAATACATGTTTTTAATTAAAATATAATATTAAAAATAAAATTGTGTTTCTGTTTTTATGAAACAAGACTATTATATACAGATTTTAGTGGTTTCATTGGTAGTAAGCTTTTACAGGATAATTGTACAAAAATCTAAACTACATCATTAACAAAAGTGAATTAAAAATTCATTCTTTCTAAATTTCTTATAAAGCATTTGCTCATTGAAGATTATACATATAACAATTAAAAAACAGTAATAATAAATGTAAATTTAAAATTTTACTTAAAAATTGGTGAACATAATTGGTTGATGATTAGAAACAAATGTGCTATGAATGAACACGACTAATTTTAATGTTACTTTATTTTTCATATGTCTAGTTTTAAGAATATATATTATAAATTTATATTAATTTAAAACAAACAAACAAAAGTAATTTTTTATTTAAAAGTATATTAAAAAGCTATTTGCTATAAATAATTTGTTTTAATTGTTAAAATTCTGATATTAAAATATTTTTAATTTTATAACTCTTTTATTTTTATGCTAATTAAAAGTACTATAGAAATATTTTCCATTTATTAACCTGCTTCTGTTGGTATTTTAATTTTCTATTCCTATTTTGAATTTCATATCATTTTTTAAGAAATAATTTGTAAATTATATTTTTACTATGAAAAAATTAGCATTTTTAATAGTATAATATTTAAAAAAAAAGAAGATCTACCTAAAATGAAACTTTTTATAAAAAAACTTGGCATTATTGTTAGATTAATGAACTCTGTTTCAATTTTATTTGTGCCCTGTTTTCAAATCTGCCGTTGGATTATATAAAATAAACTATATATAAAATATATCCATTTTGTGCCCTCCTGTTTTAACTATTATATTATTATGGATTTATTTTTCTGAATAGAACTTTTTATATTTTGAATTGAGTTTTATAATAAATTGAAAATATACATGCAGATAAACTAAATATACTATTAAATAAGTGCTAAATAAATTTGCTTGTTTATTTTGAAAATTATTCTTTATTTAAGAAAACAACATATAACAAAAATATGTTTTTATTCATTTTCATCCTTAATATTAGTTACTTTTTAAAGATTTGATTTAATTTTATATTTGTTTGTCTTTTTTTTTTTTTTTTTTTGGATTACAACTTTCCGTTTCATTTCTTATAATTTTTCTCTTTTTATGGGGACTTTTTGTAATGGTATAAGAGTTAATAATTTCTAACTTCTTTAAAAATCTTTCTGCTGTCTACAAATTAAAAGTTAAGTAGTAATATATAACTGAATCATTACAATTTTCTTTTTTTTTTCATGCATGCTTCATGTGAAATTATTAATTTATTTTATACACCTTTATAATAAATTGCAAGAGTAAATAAATTTACTATATTGTTTCTTAATAAATTTGTTTGTTTTAGAACATTTTTTCTTTATTTAAGGAAATGGCATATTGTAGGAATAAATTTTAACATTTTCATCATAATTATGTAAAGATGTTCAAAAATTTTACTAATCTGTTTTTAAAGTATGTCATGAATTAAAAAATAAAATTAAAATTAATTGAATTTAAAATTAATTCAGGTTTCTTAAATCTCTTTCATAGTTGTTATACATTACAAGAAATGTTCATTTAAAAAATATTGCTTCATATATTCTGAAATATTTAAATACAAGAAACTTGCACAAAATTATATGTAAATAATAAGTAATTTAATCAAAATTTAAAAAAGTTTTACATAAATAAATCTATAAAATACATACATCTTTTTAATTAGTAATGAAATTGTTCACTAAAGACATGTCAATACAAAACAAATAGCAATCTAGTTGCTAATAAACAAATACTTTTTTGGCAAATGATTTTTTTTTGGTGGTAATTAGCTTATTATTTGACTCAACTCAATCTATGTCATGAAAATGAATATGAATATGTAAACAGTGATTATATCATTTAATGTTCCATTCTGAAATTGGCATATATATTTTTATTCTTGAAGGCCTGTTAAGGAATGTAATTTATAGAACAATCAAATTGTGAAAAAATATTTTCTAGTTGTCATTATCTTTATTATTAAAAATGGAGGAGTGGGTGAATTCTCACACTCCTGTAAATTGAAAAAAAATATTTTATACATCTTAAAATTTAATATACATGAATAATATAAATGATCTTGAATTTGGAATATTATTCAGGTGGGGGAGGGGGGGCATTCTTCTCTGGAAATTAATCTTAATGTTTATAGATCAATATACAATAAAAAAATGAAAAACTATTCGTAATATAATTCGATAAAACTGATGAATAAAAGTTAAACGATGAAATTAAACATTAATTAAAATAAATTAAATTATTTTCAGATTAGTCTACGATCTTGTACTAAAGAAATGTGATGATGAATGAAACGGGAATTGAAAACAAAGACTATAATTAATCACAATATATATGAACACTAGTTTTCCTTATTTTTAATGTCATTCTCCACAAAGCTCTACGATCGTGTTAAATTAAAGTGGATTTTTCCATGGCACCGCCGGGACTCGAACCCGATTACCGAGCTCCAGGCGCTACTCGGCCATTCAGGCCCGAAGAAATGTGTTTAGATGTAATTAAAAAACATTTTTATTTATCAGCGGAATCATCAACGAGAAAGAGCAACAAAGACACATATACGATCTTCTACGAATCACGAAAGTAAGTTTCCAGTTTATTTTTTATATTAAAAATATTCTATAATGTAGTTTAATATATAAATAATAGTATATTTTATTATATTTAATGCTAATTAATTCTAAAATTCCCATGATAATCTATTAAAGCTTAATCGATTTTCATTCATATAACATAAGTTTTTGCCTATAATGATGTTTGAGTATCTATAACTACAAAATATATTTATACATATGAGTGAAAATTGATTAAGATTAAACAGATTATCATGAGGATTTTAGAATTAATTAGCATTAAATATAGTTATGTTAAGAAATTAAAACTACATTATAGAATATTTTAATATAACAAATAAACTGGAAAACTTACTTTCGTGATTCGTAGATCGTAATGTGTATTCGTTGTATCATCGTTGATGAGTCAGCTGATTAGTAAAAAAGTATTTTTATTTAAGATTAATTGCTCGCACATTTCACATTTTTCTTTGTACAAGATCTTAGGCCAGGGGTCAGCAACCTTTTGAGTCGGAAGAGCCAAAAATGGCAATTTATAAAATTTCAGTTTTTAAAGAGCCACAAAATTTTTTCTTGCCAACAATAAATAACAGGTGGGCTGAAAAGTTCGTAGGCTATTAGTATGTGAGTTATAGCATTTTTAGTGTTCATCACGTGCAGTCCACTCGGCTGACTGTCGATTGGACTGCGGTGTGAAATCATGGAGCCATGTTTCATCCATTGTCCATATCGACGCAAACATTCGGGTTTATTACGATTGAACAGCTCCAAACACTGCTTAGAATCATCAATTCGTTGTTGTTTTGGGTCGATTGTGAGCTCGCGCGGCACCCACTTTGGATAGAGCTTTCGCTTATCCAAATATTCATTCACGATATGTCCAACACGTTCCTTTGATATCTTTAGGGTCTCAGCTATCTCCAGCAACTTCACTTTTACGGTTATCAGAAATTGTTTTATGGACTTTTTTGATGCGTTCGTCGGTAACAGCCTCTTTGGGGCATCCACTGCGTGCATCGTCCTCGGGACTCATTTCGCCTCGTTTAAATTTAGCAAACCACTTCTTTATGGTTGATTTTCCTGGTACAAAGTCCGAATAATGTTTATCAAGCCAAGCCTTGACTTCAATAGTATTTTTTTTTTTTGCCAAAAAGCAATGCTTTATTAACTCAAAATTCCTTTTTTATCCATTTTTTCAAACTAACAAAAGTTGCTTCACTAAAAATGCTATAACTCACATACTAATACTGCAACAGCTGTCAAATTTATACGTCTTATGAAGATTAGGGCTAACTAAAAATCATATGGATTTAATACTATTAGCTGCGATTTAATAATACTAGCCCACCTGTTAGTACTCGCATAAATAAAGTTTTTTGATACAAAAAAATCTACTTATTCATAA
Organism: Caerostris extrusa; assembly: GCA_021605095.1. Lineage (NCBI taxonomy): Eukaryota > Metazoa > Arthropoda > Arachnida > Araneae > Araneidae > Caerostris > Caerostris extrusa. Next base: position 3,031 of record BPLR01006099.1, on the reverse strand, counting down.
AAAATATCTATTTATTCATAAAAAAAACTATTTATTCATATATCATTCTATTTATTCATTATTAGATAATTACTTATTCTTTAAGTAAAAATTAAAACAATTAAACATTTACTTACAACACTAACTTATACTTCAATAACAAATAATTGAGCAAACAAATTCAATGGGAGCGATGGCTTTGCATGGTTATTCAAGTAGAAAATATAAACTTTACTAAACAATGTAATTTGTTTAAAAAAAAAAAAACAATAACATACATTTGATCAAACAAATTCAATGGGAGCGTTGGCTTTGCATGGTTTTTTATTTATATAAATTTGGCTCATAACTTGTTGCTTTAAGTTTCAAACACGACTCTAAATTTTCATTTGTTAGTTGGCTTCTTACTTTACTTTTAATTATATTCATGCAAGAGAACGCTTGCTCGCACGAATATGTCGATCCGAAGATAGTCAGCACTCCAAATGTCAACTTCTTCACCTCACTGTAGCAATCCGGAAGACTATTCCATGCGTCGAATATAAGTGCCTCAACTCGCGGCATTTCTTTTAAAGTTGTCCACTTTTGTTGCGTTACGTACATACATTTCTGGGCCTCCAACTTGCTTTTCAACTCTGTAAATTTTCCACTCCACAAAGCTTTACTTTTTAAATCGATCAATTGCATTTCTAGAGATCCAGTATCAATTCCAAATAGCTCAATGTGGATTTCGTTACTATTTGTGTTGAGAGGATTTACTATGAATGCTAGAGTGGTTTTGTTGGTTTTGAATTGCTCAAACCTGTCAGCAAATTCATCTTTAATTTTTTATAACTGTGCTGGAGTACCTCCTGTCAACAGTTGCACTGGTTTTTTATCATGATATTGCTTTAGAAATTGAAAATGAAGTGATTTACCGCTCTGAATTTCTTCTGCAAAAAGAATTACTTTTTTCTTCAAAACAAACCAATTCTTCTACCAAAACATAGGCTGGGTTTCCCTTTCCTTGTAGTTTTAGATTCAGCTCATTTAATTTCGCTGTGATAGCCACCATAAAGTAAAATTTTTGCAACCATTTTCGCACTAATTCAGGGTGATTAATGCGTTTTCATTTAGGAATGTATTTATTTCATTCAAGCACAAAGCAAAACGTTTCAACACCTTACCTTTGAAAAACCATCGCACTTTATTGTGAAGAAGGATGTCGCAATACTGAGTCTCTATTTCGTTTAAGAATTCTTTAAACTGACGATGGTAGAGTACTGTTAACAATCTTGATTACCAAATTCATGACCTCAACTATTTTGGCCGGAAATGTTTGGGCACAAAGCGCTTCTTAGTGTATTTTGCCGTGAAACTTAAGAATTTCGTGGTTTATTTTGCTCTGAAGAATCGTTGTTGCTCCTTTACTTTTTCCTGTCATACTTCTGGTTCCATCAGTTGCCAGTTGAAACGATTTTATTTAAATCGATCTTATTGTCTTCAAGGCATTTTTGCACGGCGTTTGCTATATCTTCCCCTCTAGTTTGTCCCGAGAGCGGTAGCAATCCTAGAAGTTATTCTTTTGGACCTTGGGAAGACATATACCTGGCAAAAGGGCAACTTGTGCCCTGTGCTTTTATGACGCAAAGACTCATCTATAGCAAGGGATAAGGCAGAAGAAAGTTGAATATCTACCACCTGCAAATATTTTTTACACTTGAAGACACTTTAGCTATTCTATCTTGCACTGTTTTAGCGGATAGTGGCAAATCTTTGATTATTTTCAAGATTTTTGGTTTGTTTTTTGAAATCACGAAACAGTTCTTCAGATTCCCCGTTAATCGATTCAGAACGATTTTTAAACGTTTTTTTTTTTTTTTCTTGATAAATTAATAATTTTGCGTATGGAACTAAAGAGCCGTAGCTTCACATCCAAGAGCCGTATGGCTCATGAGCCGCAGGTTGCCGACCCCTGTCCTAGACTAATCTAAAAAAATATTTTAATTTATTTAAATGAAGTCTATAGCTTTTAATTTCTACTTTCCGTGTTTCACAGTTAGTTATCTCCTCATCTATTCATCAGTTGTCAGCCATCTTTGTTTATTAGAAATGCTTTCAACTGCTTTTAAATCGGCACGCGCAGTAGTGCAATATTACAGATAAGCATGCGCAATAGTACAATGTTTCCTATGAGCATGCGCGCTAGGGCGAAAAGCTAACTGACGTCCAACGGTAACTAACGTACGGTATGCAAAAACTCTCTATTATTAAAACAAAAAAAATTTTGAAATATTTTATTGGGGAAAAAAGACATTAAAAAATAAAATAGTAATATAAATTATTTTTGAATATTAATGTTAATATTCTTATAATAGAGTACTTAGTTTTTAGTTATATCTTACATATGAAAAAAAAAAGAAAAAATGTAATATATCGAAGGAATATTAGAATGGATTACTTTGTCTAAGTTACGTAGATTTTTTTTTTCCTTAAAAAAATACAAATTATTTCAGGCATTAATTAATTATATTTTCCTTTACCTTTAATTCATTAATAAATTATGCATTAACCTGATGCTACCTAAATTACTTTCTTTAGAAATGATGTAAATGAGTAAATATGATTTTATTAGCTCAAAATTATCGACGATTAATGAAAAGAAAGTTTATTTAATTGTCCTTTGCCGATTATAAGATAAAAAAAAATTAAAAATCAAATAAAAAAAGATATTTACGGTATTACAGAGTTAAGGCATCTAAATTTACATGTCTGAGACATGAACATTTTGCTTTGCTTTTGATTTACTAACACTGAAACATTGCTTAATTCTTATGCTGTATTAAGTGACTTAATACAGCATCAGAATTACTTAATTGAATCTTAATCATAACTTTTCATTTTGACCAGCAAATTTTGACTGCTTGATTTTATTAACATAATAATCCCTTTATCAGCTCAAAAAAGGCATTCTTATAAAAAGTGAGGTTTCAATGTAACAGGAGAACACCAACCCTAATCCTCCGTCTAAACAAATACTATACCTATATATCTGTATAGAAGAAGCATGAGA
>BPLR01006098.1:0-29299 GCA_021605095.1 Caerostris extrusa | reverse complement strand
TATTAAATCATCAAATGATTCAGGAAAAGTAATTTTATATAAATATCTTATTATTCCTGTCTATAATACATACTAGTGCCTGACAGCCAAGTGACTAGCGCTCTATTTTACAGGGTTGACAACCCTACCCCATAAAAAGAAAACATCTCATGTTTCAAAATCTGCCAGTAGCCCGACGGCCTTGTCCGACCATAGGGCTGTTGCGCCAATGATAATGATGATGATGATAATCACCACTCGTAATTTTCAGTGGTAAACATAAAATGATTTTTATACGTTTAGGATTCTATTTTCTTTGGCAGAAGTTTTACAAATAAAACTACTTTTTTTCGCATATATATTTAAATAAACGAATATGATAATTTTTTCTATTTTAAGAGCTATTTCGACGCGGAAAACCATTAACACATGACAAGTTGCATCTAACATCGAAATATGAGATAGCCGTGATAAGTATGAAAAAGTATTTATTATTCATATTTCAATGAAACACAAACAAATAAGCTTTTGGAGCAGTGGTTCCCTAAGAGAGAAGATGAAAGTTGAAAACATGGAAAATTGTCTGTTTTGAGTTTAATTTAAAAATAAACAAAGAATATAAAAAAATATTTAATGTTTTGTAATCTATTGTAAATGATGAGACAAAAGCAATTGTGAATAACACGAAAGGCTGGATACAACAGTTAGATCTGTCATTATTTTTCTTTCTTACCCATATATAAAAAGCCTTATTTCTATTGCTTATCGAGAAGATAGTCATTAAAAGATATTTCACACTAGTCTGGATGTAATGAATCTCTTATAACAGATGGGCTGAAAAGATCATAGGCTGACACATAGATGGTGCTACTAGTATTAAATCCATATGATTTTTAGTTATCCCTAACCTTCAAAAGACACGTGTATGAATTTGAAAGCTGTTGCAGTAACACTCAAAAAACCGAATAGAGAATTCAAAAGAAATTGCACTGCTTTCCAAAAAAGGAAAAAAGAAAATTCAGAAGAAAATTACACTGCTTTCAAAAGTAAAAAGAGGATTCAGTGAAGTGCACTGCTTCAAAAAGAAAAAAAAGGATTAAAAAAAAAAAAAAAAAGAAAAAAGAGGATTCAAAAAAAATTGCACTGCTTTCAAAAAAGGAAAAAGAAAATTCAGAAAAAATTGCACTGCTTTCAAAAAAAAAAAGAAATTCAGTAAGAAATTGCACTGCTTAAAAAAAAAAAGGATTAAAAAAAAAAGAGACGATTCAGAAAAATTGCACTGCTTTCCAAAAAAAAAAAAAAAGAAGATTCGGAAAGACAATGCACTGTTTTCAAAAACCAAAAAAAGGATTCAAAAAAATTGCACTGCTTTCAAAAAAAGGAAAAAGAAAATTCAGAAGAAAATTGCACTGCTTTCAAAAAGTAAAAAGAGGATTCAGTGAGAAAAATTGCACTGCTTCAAATAGAAAAAAAGAGGATTAAAAAAAAAAAAAAAAAAAAAAAAGAGGATTCAGAACGAAAATGCACTGCTTTCAAAAAAAAAAAGAAGATTCGGAAAGACAATGCACTGTTTTCAAAAAAATAAAATTCAAAAGAAATTGCACTGCTTTCAAAAAAAAAAAAGAAAATTCAGAAGAAAATTGCACTGCTTTCCAAAAAGTAAAAAGAGGATTCAGTAAGAAATTGCACTGCTTCCAAAAGAAAAAAAGAGGAAAAAAAAAAAAAGAAGAAATTGCACTGCTTTTCCAAAAAGAAAAAAGAAGATTCGGAAAGAAATTCACTGTTTTCAAAAAAAAAAAGAGGATTCAAAAAACTGCTTTCCAAAAAAAAAAAAAGAATATTCAGAAGAAAATTGCACTGCTTTCAAAAAAAAAAAAGAGGATTCAGAACAAAATTGCACTGCTTCAAATAGAAAAAAGAGGATTAAAAAAAAAAAAAAAAATTCAGAACAAATTGCACTGCTTTTCAAAAAAAAATGTAAAAAGAGGTTTCAGTAAGAAATTGCACTGCTTTCAAAAAGTAAAAAGAGGATTCAGTAAGAAATTGCACTGCTTCAAAAGAAAAAAAAGAGGATTAAAAAAAAAAAAAAAGGATTCAGAACAAAATTGCACTGCTTTCCAAGAAAGAAAAAAGAAGATTCGGAAAGACAATGCACTGTTTTCAAAAAACTAATAGAGAATTCAAAAGAAATTGCACTGCTTTCAAAAAAAAAAGAAAAAAGGGATTCAGAAAAAAATTGCACTGCTTTCAAAAAAGGGATTAAAAAAAAAGAAGATTCAGAAAATTCACTGCTTTCCAAAAAAGGAAAAAAAAGAAGAAAATTGCACTGCTTTCAAAAAAAAAAAAAAAAAAAAAAAAAAGAAAAAGAGGTTCAGAAATTGCACTGCTTCAAATAGAAAAAGAGGAAAAAAAAAAAAAAAAGAGGATTCAGAAAAATTGCACTGTTTTCAAAAAAAAAAAAAAAAAAATTCAGAAGAAAAAATTGCACTGCTTTCAAAAAGTAAAAAAAGATTCAAAAAAAAACTGCTTTCCAAAAAAAAAAAAAAAAAAAAAAGAGGATTCAGAAAAATTGCACTGCTTTCAAAAGAAAAAAAAAGAGAAGATTCGAAAAGACAGTGCACTGTTTTCAAAAAAAAAAATTTCAAAAGAAATTGCACTGCTTTCAAAAGAAAAAAGAAAGGATTCAAAAAAAACTGCTTTCAAAATAGAAAAAAATTGCACTGCTTTCCAAAAAAAAAAAAAAGAAGAAATTCAAAAAAAAAACTGCTTTCAAAAAAAAAAAGAGGATTCAGTAAGAAATTGCACTGCTTTTCAAATAGAAAAAAGAAAAAAAAAAAAAAATCACTGAAAAGACAATGCACAAATTGTGCTTTCAAAAAAAAAAAAGAAATTCAAAAGAAATGCACTGTTTTCCAAAAAAGGAAAAAAGAAAATTCAGAAGAAAATTGCACTGCTTTCAAAAAAGAAAAAGAGGATTCAGTAAAAAAGGATTTTTCAAAAAGAAAAAAAGGATTCAGTAAAAATTGCACTGCTTTCCAAAAAGAAAAAAAGAAGATTCAGAAAAAAATGCACTGTTTTCAAAAAGAAAAAAGAATTCAAAAAAAATTGCACTGCTTTCAAAAAGAAAAAAGAGGATTCAGAAAAAATTGCACTGCTTTCAAAAGAAAAAAAGGATTCAGAAGAAAAAAAAAAAAAAAAAAAAAAATTCAGAAGAAAATTGCACTGCTTTCCAAAAAAAAAAAAAAAAAAAGAAGAAATTGCACTGCTTTCAAAAAGTAAAAAAGGATTCAGTAAGAAATGCACTGCTTCAAATAAAAAAAAAAAAATTAAAAAAAAAAAAAAAGATTCAGAACAAATTGCACTGCTTTCAAAAAGAAAAAAAAGAAGATTCGGAAAGACAATGCACTGTTTTCAAAAAAAAAAGAGACTTCAAAAGAAATTGCACTGTTTTCAAAAAAGGAAAAAAAAAAAAAAAAGAAAATTGCACTGCTTTCAAAAAAGTAAAAAAAAGAGGTTCAGTAAGAAATGCACTGCTTCAAAAGAAAAAAAAAAAAAAGAAAAAAAAGAGAAATTCAGAACACTGCACTTTTCCAAAAAAAAAAAAGAATTCAGAAAGAAATTCACTGTTTTCCAAAAAAAAAAAGAGAATTCAAAAGAAATTGCACTGCTTTCCAAAAAAAAAAAAAAAAAATTAAAAAAAAAAAATTGCAAAAAAGTAAAAAGAGGATTCAGTAAGAAATTGCACTGCTTTTCAAAAAAAAAAAAAAAATTCAGAAAGACAATGCACTGTTTTCAAAAAAAAAAGAGAATTCAAAAGAAATTGCACTGCTTTCAAAAAAAAGAAAGGAAAAAAAAAAAAAAAAAAAAAAAAAGAAGAAAATTGCACTGCTTTCAAAAAAGTAAAAGAGGATTCAGTAAAAAAACTGTTTCAAAAGAAAAAAAAAAAAAAAAAAAAAAAGGATTCAAAAAAAATTGCAAAAAAAAAAAAGAAGATTCGAAAAGACAATTCACTGTTTTCAAAAAAAAGAAAAAAGAAAAAAGAAATTCACTGCTTTCAAAAGGAAAATGAAAAAGAAAATTGCACTGCTTTCAAAAAAAAAAAAGAATTCAGTAAGAAATTGCACTGCTTCCAAATAGAAAAAAGAGGAAAAAAAAAAAAAAGAAAAAAAAATTGCACTGCTTTCAAGAAAAAAAAAAAAAAAAAGACAATGCACTTTTTCAAAAAACCGAAAAGAATTCAAAAGAAATTGCACTGCTTTCAAAAAAGGAAAAAGAATATTCAGAAGAAAATTGTACTGCTTTTCAAAAAGTAAAAAGAGGATTCAGTAAAATTGCACTGCTTCAAATAGAAAAAAGAGGATTAAAAAAAAAAAAAAAAAGATTCAGAAAAAAATTGCACTGCTTTCCAAGAAAAAAAAAAAAAAAAGATTCGGAAAGACAATGCACTGTTTTCAAAAAAAATAGAGAATTCAAAAGAAATTGCACTGCTTTCCAAAAAAGGAAAAAAAAAAATTCAGAAGAAAATTGCACTGCTTTCAAAAAGTAAAAAAGAGGATTCAGTAAGAAAAATGCACTGCTTTCAAATAGAAAAAAAAAGGATTAAAAAAAAAAAAAAAAAAAAGAAAATTCAGAACAAAATTGCACTGCTTTCAAAAAAAAAAAAGAAGATTCGGAAAGACAATTCACTGTTTTCAAAAAAGAAATAATAAAAATTCAAAAAAATTGCACTGCTTTCCAAAAAAAGGAAAAAGAAAATTCAGAAGAAAATTGCACTGCTTTCAAAAGTAAAAAAGAGGATTCAGTAAGAAATTGCACTGCTTCAAATAGAAAAAAAGAGGAAAAAAAAAAAAAAAGAAAAAAGGATTCAAAAAAAAAAAAAAAAATTGCACTGCTTTTCAAAAAAGGAAAAAAAATTCAGAAGAAAATTTCACTGCTTTCAAAAGTAAAAAAGAGGATTCAGTAAGAAATTGCACTGCTTCAAAAAAAAAAAGGAAAAAAAAAAAAAAAGAAAAAAATTCAGAAGAAATTGCACTGCTTTCAAAAAAAAAAAAAGAAGATTCGGAAAGACAATGCACTGTTTTCAAAAAAAATAAGAATTCAAAAGAAATTGCACTGCTTTCAAAAAAAAAAGAAAATTCAGAAGAAAATTGCACTGCTTTCAAAAAGTAAAAAAGAGGATTCAGTAAGAAATTGCACTGCTTCAAATAGAAAAAAAAAAAAAAAAAAAAAAAGATTCAAAAAAAAAAAAAAAAAAAAGGATTCAGAACAAATTGCACTGCTTTCAAGAAAAAAAAAAGAAGATTCGGAAAGACAATGCACTGTTTTCAAAAAAAAATAGAGAATTCAAAAGAAATTGCACTGCTTTCAAAAAAGGAAAAAGAAAATTCAGAAGAAAATTGCACTGCTTTCAAAAGTAAAATGAGGATTCAGTAAGAAAATGCACTGCTTCAAATAGAAAAAAAGAGGATTAAAAAAAAAGAAAAAGAGATTCAAAACAAAATTGCACTGCTTTCAAGAAAGAAAAAAAAGATTCGGAAAGACAATGCACTGTTTTCAAAAAAAAGAAATAGAGAATTCAAAAGAAATTGCACTGCTTTCCAAAAAGAAAAAAAAAAATTCAGAAAAAAATTTGCACTGCTTTCAAAAAGTAAAAAGAAGATTCAGTAAAAAATTGCACTGCTTTTCAAAAAAAAAAGAGAAAATTCAAAAGAAATGCAAAAAAAGAAAATTCAAAAAAAAAAAGAATTCAAAAAGAAAATGATTCAAAAAAACTGCTGCTTTCAAAAAAAAAAAAAAAATTCAGAAGAAAATTGCACTGCTTTCAAAAAAGGAAAAAAAAATTCAAAGAAAATTGCACTGCTTTCAAAAAGTAAAAAGAGGGGATTCAGTAAAAATGCACTGCTTCAAAAAAAAAAAAGATTAAAAAAAAAGAAAAAAAAGAAAAAAGATTCAGAACGAAATTGCACTGCTTTCAAAAAAAGAAAAAAAAAGAAGATTCAAAGAAAATGCACTGTTTTCAAAAAAAAAATAAAAATTCAAAAGAAATTGCACTGCTTTCAAAAAAAAAAAGAGGAAAAAAAGAAAATTCAGAAGAAAAATTGCACTGCTTTCAAAAAAAAAAAAGAAGAATTCAGTAAAGAAAATTGCACTGTTTTCAAAAAGAAAAAAGAGGAAAAAAAAAAAAAAAAGAGGATTCAAACGAAATGCACTGCTTTCAAAAAAGAAAAAGAAAATTCAGAAGAAAATTTCACTGCTTTCCAAAAAGTAAAAAGAGAAGTTCAGTAAGAAATTGCACTGCTTCAAATAGAAAAAAAAAAGGAAAAAAAAAAAAAAAAAAAAAAAGAGGTTCAGAACGAAATGCACTGCTTTCAAGAAAGAAAAAAAAGATTCGGAAAGAAAATGCACTGTTTTCAAAAACCGAAAAAGAATTCAAAAGAAATTGCACTGCTTTCAAAAAGGAAAAAAGAAAATTCAGAAGAAAATTGCACTGCTTTCCAAAAAGTAAAAAGAGGTTCAGTAAGAAAATTGCACTGCTTCAAATAGAAAAAAAAAAAAAAAAAAAAAGAAAAAAGAAGAAAAATTACACTGCTTTCAAAAAAGGAAAAAAAAAAAAGCACTCAGAAAAAAAATTGCACTGCTTTCAAAAAAAAAGAGGATTCAGTAAGAAATTGCACTGCTTCCAAATAAAAAAAAGAAAAAAAAAAAAGAAAAAAAGAGGATTCAGAACAAAATTGCACTGCTTTCAAAAAGAAAAAAGAAGATTCGGAAAGACAATGCACTGTTTTCAAAAAAAAAAAGGAATAAAGAATTCAAAAGAAATTGCACTGCTTTCCAAAAAAAAAAAGAATTTCAGAAGAAAATTGCACTGCTTTCAAAAAGTAAAAAGAGGATTCAGTAAGAAATTGCACTGCTTCCAAATAGAAAAAAGAGGATTAAAAAAAAAAAAAGAGGAAAAAAGAACAAATTGCACTGCTTTCAAAAAAGGAAAAAAGAAAATTCAGAAGAAAATTTCAAAAAAAAGTAAAAAGAAGATTCAGTAAGAAATTGCACTGCTTCAAATAAAAAAAAGGAAAAAAAAAAAAAAGAATTCAGAACAAAATTGCACTGCTTTCAAAAGAAAAAAAAGATTCGGAACAATGCACTGTTTTCAAAACCGAATTCAGAAGAATTCAAAAAAAAGAAATTCAGCACTGTTTCAAAAAAGAAAAAAAAATTCAGAAAGAAAATTGCACTGTTTCCAAATAGAAAAAAAGAAAAAAAAGAAGATTCTTTTCAAAAGAAAAAAAAGTGCACTGTTTTCAAAAAAAAAAAAAAAAGAATTCAAAAGAAATTGCACTGCTTTCAAAAAAGGAAAAAAAAGAAAATTCAGAAGAAAATTGCACTGCTTTCAAAAAGTAAAAAAGAGGATTCAAAAAATGCACTGCTTCCAAATAGAAAAAGAGGATTAAAAAAAAAAAAAGAATTCAGAACGAAATGCACTGCTTTCAAAAAAGGAAAAAAAAAAAAAAGTTCAGAAGAAAATTGCACTGCTTTCAAAAGTAAAAAAGAAGATTCAGTAAAAAACTGTTTTCAAAAGAAAAAAGAGGATTAAAAAAAAAAAAGAAAAAGGATTCAGAAAAAAAGCACTGCTTTCAAAAAGAAAAAAAAAGATTCAAAAGAAATGCACTGTTTTCAAAAAAAAAAAAAAGAGAATTCAAAAGAAATTGCACTGCTTTCAAAAAAGGAAAAAGAAAATTCAGAAGAAATTGCACTGTTTCCAAAAAGTAAAAAGAGGATTCAGTGAGAAATTGCACTGTTCAAATAAAAAAAAAAAAAAATTTCAAAAAAAAAAAAAAGAGGATTCAGAAAAAATGCACTGCTTTCAAAAAGTAAAAAAAAGGATTCAGAACAAAAATTGCACTGCTTCCAAGAAAAAAAAAAAAAAGAAGATTCAAAAGAAATGCACTGTTTTCAAAAAGAAAAAAGAATTCAAAAGAAATTGCACTGCTTTCCAAAAAAGGAAAAAGAAAATTCAAAAGAAAAATGCACTGTTTCCAAAAAGTAAAAAGAGGATTCAGTAAGAAATTGCACTGCTTCAAATAGAAAAAAGAGGATTAAAAAAAAAAAAAAAAAAAAGAAAAATTCAGAACAAAATTGCACTGCTTTCAAAAAAGAAAAAAAGAATATTCAAAGAAATGCACTGTTTTCAAAAAAAAAATAGAGAATTCAAAAGAAATTGCACTGCTTTCAAAAAAAAAAGGAAAAAAAAATTGCAGAAAAAAATTGCACTGCTTTCAAAAAGTAAAAAGAGGATTCAGTAAGAAATTGCACTGCTTTTAGAAAAAAGAAAAAGAAAAAAAAAGAAAGAAAATGCACTGCTTTCAAAAAAAATATAGAATTCAAAAGAAATTGCACTGCTTCAAAAAAAAAAGGGAGGAAAAAAAAGAAAATTCAGAAGAAAATGCACTGCTTTCAAAAAAAAAAAAAAAATTCAGAAGAAAAGTGCTGCTTTCAAAAAGTAAAAGAGGATTCAGAAAAATGCACTGCTTCAAATAGAAAAAGAGGAAAAAAAAAAAGAAAAAAAATGATTCAGAACAAAATGCACTGCTTTCAAAAAAGAAAAAAGATTCGGAAAAGAAAATTAACTGTTTTCAAAAAAAAATAAATAATTCAAAAGAAATGCACTGTTTTCAAAAAAGGAAAAAGAAAATTCAGAAGAAAATTGCACTGCTTTCAAAAAGTAAAAAGTGGTTCAGTAAGAAAATGCACTGCTTTCAAATTAGAAAAAAAAGAGGATTAAAAAAAAAAAAAAAAAAAGGATTCAGAACAAAAAGCACTGCTTTCAAAAAAAAAAAAATTCAGAAGAAAATTTACTGCTTTCAAAAAGTAAAAAAGAAGATTCAGTAAAATTGCACTGCTTCAAATAGAAAAAAGAGGAAAAAAAAAAAAGAAAAAAAAGAGGATTCAGAACAGAAATGCACTGCTTTCAAAAAAAGGAAAAAAGATTCAGAAAAGACAATGCACTGTTTTCAAAAAAAAAGAATTCAAAAGAAATTGCCACTGCTTTCAAAAAAAAAAAAAAAGATTCAGAAAAAGTGCACTGCTTTCAAAAAAAAAAAAAAAGAAAATTCAAAAGAAAAAAAAAGGATTAAAAAAAAAAAAAAAGGAAAGAAAAAGAAAAAAGCACTGCTTTCAAAGGAAAAAAAATAAAAAAATTACACTGCTCAAAAAAAAAAGGTTCAGAAAGAAGTGCACTGCTTTCAAAAAGAAAAGAAAAAAAAGATTCAGAAGAAAAAGTGCACTGCTTTCAAAAAAAGAAAAGAGAGTTCAAATAAAACATTGCTGTTTTCAAAAGAAAGAGGATTCAAAAAAAAACTGTTCAAAAAAGAAAAAAGAGGAAAAAGTGTTTTCAAAAAAGAGTTCAAAAAAGTGCACTGCTTCAAAAAAAAAAAAAAGAAAAGACTTCAGGAAGAACAATTATCACTGTTTTCAAATAAAAAAAGATAAATTCAAAAAAAAAAAAAAAAAAAAAGGTTCAGAAGAAAAGTGCACTGCTTTCAAAAGAAAAAAAAGAAAAAATGATTCATAAAAAATGCACTGTTTCAAAAGAAAAGAGAGTTCAAAAAAAATGCAAAAAAAAAAGGTTCAAAAGAAAAAGTACCTGCTTTCAAAAAAGAAAAAGAAATTCAAAAAAAAAAATTTCACTGCTTAAAAAAAGTAAAAAGTGGATTCAAAAGTAAAATGCACTGTTTTTCAAAAAGAAAAAAAAGCTTCAAAAGAAAAAAAAAAGTCAAAAAAGAAAATTCAAAAAAAACTGCTTTCAAAAAAAAAGAAAAAAGAAAGTGCACTATTAAAAAAAAAAGGAAAGAAAATTTCAGAAGAAAAATGCACTGCTTCAAAAAACCAAAAAATTTAAAAAAGAGTTAAAAAAAAAAACTGTTTTCAAAGTAAAAAGAAAAAAGCACTGCTTTCAAAAAAAAAAAAAAAGGTTCAGAACGAAATTGCACTGCTTTCAAAAAAAAAAAAAGAAGATTCAGACAATGCACTGTTTTCAAAAAGAAAAAAAGGAATTCAAAAGAAATGCCCTGTTTTCAAAAAAGGAAAAAAGAAAATTCAGAAAAGAAAAGTGCACTGTTTTCAAAAGTAAAAAGAGGTTCAGAAAGAATTGCACTGCTTTCAAATAGAAAAAAGAAGGTTCAGAAAAAAAAAAAAAAAAAGAAAAAAAATTCAGAAGAAAATTTGCACTGCTTTCAAAAGAAAAAAAGGGAAAAAAAAAGAAAAAATTCAAAAAAAAGTGCACTGCTTTCAAAAAGAAAAAAAGGATTCAGTAAGAAATTGCACTGCTTTCAAAAAAAGACTGATTTCAAAAAAAAAAAAATTCAAAAAAAATGCACTGCTTTCAAAAAACCGAATAAAAAAAAAGAGGAAAAAAAAGGAAAAAGAAAAGAAAAGAATGCTTTCAAAAAGAAAAAAGTGAAAACTGCTTCAAAAAAAAAAAAATTCAAAAAAAAGAAAAAAGTTCAAAAAAAGAAAAAAAAGTGCACTTTTCAAAAAAGAAAAAATGCACTGTTTTCCAAAAAACCGAAAAAAGAATTCAAATAAGAAATTGCACTGCTTTCAAAAAGAAAAAGAAAAAAACAGACTGTCAGAAGAAATTGCACTGTTTTCAAAAGTAAAAAAGAGGATTCAGTAAGAAATTGCACTGCTTTCAAAAGTAAAAGAGGATTCAGTAAAATGCACTGCTTCAAAAAAAATTCAGAAAAGGATTAAAAAAAAAAAAAAAAAGGATTCAGAACAAAAGCACTGCTTTCAAAAAAGGAAAAAGAAAAAGAAGAAAATGCACTGCTTTTCAAAAGTAAAAAAAAAAGAGGTTCAGTAAAATGCACTGCTTCAAAAGAAAAAAGGATTAAAAAAAAAAAAAAAAGAGGAAAAAAAAAAAGAGGTTCAGAACAAAATGCACTGCTTTCAAATAGAAAAGAAAAAAGAAAAAAGTTTCAAAGAAATTTCACTGTTTTCAAAAAGTAAAAAGGGATTCAGTAAGAAATTGCACTGCTTTTCAAAAAAGAAAAAAAAAAAAAGTAAAAAAAAAGTGCACTTTCTTCAAAAGAAAAAAGATCAAAAAAAAAAAAAAGGATAAAAAAAGAAAAAGAGGTTCAGAACAAAAATCACTGCTTTCAAAAAAAAAAAAGAATATTCAAAAAAATTGCACTGTTTTCAAAAAGTAAAAGAGTTCAAAAGAAATTGCACTGTTTCAAAAGAAAAAAGAGGATTAAAAAAAAAAAGTAAAAGGGGGATTCAGAAGAAAAGTGCACTGTTTCAAAAGGAAAAAAGAAAATTCAAAAACAGAAGAAAATGCACTGCTTCAAAATAGAAAAAAAGAGGTAGAAAAAAGTGCAAAAGAAAAAAAAAAAAAAAAAGAAAAAAAAGAGGTTCAGAACAGAAATGCACTGCTTCAAGAAAGAAAAAAAGATTCGGAAAGACAATGCACTGTTTTCCAAAAAAGAATAGAGAATTCAAAAGAAATGCACTGCTTTCAAAAAGAAAAAATAAAATTCAAAAAAAATGCCTGCTTTCAAAAGTAAAAAGAGGTTCAGTAAGAAATTGCACTGCTTCAAATAGAAAAAAAAGGATTAAAAAAAAAGAGGATTCAGAACAAAATTGCACTGCTTTCAAAAGAAAAAAAGAAAAAAAGTCAAAAAGAAATTATTACTGCTTTCAAAAAAAGGGAAAAAGCAGTTCAGTAAGAAATTGCACTGCTTCAAAAGAAAAAGAGGTTCAAAAAAAAAAGACTGCTTCAAAAAAGAAAAAATTCGAGGTGTTTCAAAAAAAAAAAAAAAGATTCGGAAGAAAAAATGCACTGTTTTCAAAAAAAAAAAAAAAGAGGATTCAGTAAGAAAAATGCACTGTTTCAAAAAAAAAAAGATTCAGTAAGAAATTGCACTGCTTTCAAAAAGTAAAAAAAAAAAGAGGATTCAGTAAAAAATTGCACTGTTTTCAAAAAGAAAAAAGGATTAAAAAAAAAAAAAAAAAGAAAAAAGAAAAAGAAAAAAATGCACTTTTCAAAAAAAAAAAAAGAGAAAATCAAAAAAATTCACTGCTTTTCAAAAAAAAAAAGAAGGTTCAGAAAAAAGAAATGCACTGCTTTCAAAAAAAAAAAAGAAATTCAAAAATAAAAAAAAAAAAAAAAAGAATTCAGAAAAAGTGCACTGCTTTCAAAAAGAAAAGAGATTCAAAACAAAAAAAATGCACTGTTTTTAAAAAGAAAAAAGAGGGATTCAAAAAGTGCACTGCTTTCCAAAAAAGGAAAAAAAATCAGAAGAAAAAAAGCACTGCTTTTCAAATAGAAAAAAAGAGGATTAAAAAAAAAAAGAAAAAAAGAGAAAAAAGAAAAAAAAAAAAAAAAGGTTCAAAACAATGCACTGTTTTCAAAAAAAAAAGAGGAAAAAAAAAAAGAAAAAGTGCAGTTTCAAACGAAAATTGCACTGCTTTCAAAAAAAAAAAAGAAGATTCAAAAGAAAAATGCACTGTTTTCAAAAAGTAAAAAAAGTTTCAGTAAGAAAATTGCACTGTTTCAAAAGAAAAAAAGGTTCATTAAAAAAAAAATGAAAAAAGGGATTAAAAAAAAAAAAGAGGTTCAGAACAAAATGCACTGCTTTCAAGAAAGAAAAAGAAGGGATCAGAAAAGAAATGCACTGTTTTCAAAAAACCAGTATAAAGAGGTTCAAAAGTTAAAGTGCACTGCTTTCAAAAGAAGGAAAAAATTTTCAAAGAAAAGAGTGCACTGCTTTCAAAAAGTAAAAAAATTCAGTAAGAAAATGCACTGCTTTCAAATAGAAAAAAAGAGGAAAAAAAAAAAAAAAAAATTTCAGAACAAAATTGCACTGCTTTTCAAAAAAAAAAAAGATTCAAAAAAAAAAAAAATTGCACTGCTTTCAAAAAAGAAAAAAAAAAGAAAAAGAAAAGTGCACTGCTTTTCAAAAAGGAAAAAAGAAAATTCAGTAAGAAATTGCACTGCTTTCAAAAGTAAAATAGGATTCAGTAAAAAATTCACTGCTTCAAATAAAAAAAGAGGATTAAAAAAAAAAAAAAAGTTTCAGAACAAGTGCACTGCTTTCAAAAGAAAAAAGAAGATTCGGAAAAAAAAAAAACTGCTTCAAATAAAAAAAAGGAAACTTTTTCAAAAAAAAAAGGAGTTCAAAAGAAATTGCACTGCTTTCAAAAAAAAAAAAAAAAAAAAAGAGGTTCAGAAGAAAAATGCACTGCTTTCAAAAAAAAAAATTCAGTAAAAATGCACTGCTTCAAATAGAAAAAAGAGGAAAAAAAAGGAAAAAAAAAAAAAAAGAAAAAGAGTTCAAACAAAATGCACTGCTGTTTCAAAAAAAAAAAAATTCAAAAAGAAAATTGCACTGCTTTCAAAAAGGAAAAAAAAGGAAAAAAAAAAAAAAACTGCTTTCAAAAAGAAAAAAGGTTCAGTAAGAAATTGCACTGCTTCAAAAGAAAAAAAGGCAAAAAAAAAAAAGAAAAAAGAAGTTTCAGAAAGAAATGCACTGCTTTCAAAAAAAAAAAAAAAAGAAGATTCAAAAAAATTGCACTGCTTTCAAAAAAAAAAAAATTCAGTAAAAATTTATGTGCTTTCAAAAGAAAAAAAAGGGAAAAAAAAAAAAAAGTTCAGAAGAAAATTTCACTGCTTTCAAAAAAAGTAAAAGAAAGTAAAAAATGCACTGCTTCAAAAAGAAAAAAAGAGGATTAAAAAAAAAAAAAAAAAAAAGAAAAAAAAAATTCAGAAGAAAAAAACTGCTTTCAAAAAAAAAAAAAGTTCAGTAAGAAAAATGCACTGTTTTTCAAAAAAAAAAAATTCAAAAAAAAAAAAAGCACTGCTTTCAAAAAAAGGAAAAAAAAAATTCAGGAAAAAAAAAACTGCTTTCAAAAAAAAAAAAGAAAAAGTAAAAAATGCACTGCTTCAAATAGAAAAAAAAAAAAAAAAAAAAAAAACTGCTTTCAAAAAAAAAAAAAAAGAAAGTTCAGAAAAAATGCACTGCTTTCAAAAAAAGAAAAAAAAGAAGATTCAGAAAAAAAATGCACTGTTTTCAAAAAAATAAAAGAGTTCAAAAGAAAGTGCACTGCTTTCAAAAGAAAAAAAAGAGGAAAAAAAAAAAAAAATGCACTGCTTTCAAAAAGTAAAAGAAGTTCAGTAAGAGAAATGCACTGCTTCAAATAGAAAAAGAGGATTAAAAAAAAAAAAAAAAAAAGAGTTCAGAAAAAAATGCACTGCTTTCAAAAAAAAAAAAGAAGATTCAAAAAAAATGCACTGTTTTCAAAAAAAAAAAAAAAAAAAAAAATTGCACTGTTTCAAAAAAAAAAAAAAAAAGAAAAAAGAAAAGAAAAAATGCACTGCTTTCAAAAAAAAGGAAAAAAAAATTCAGAAGAAAAATGCACTGCTTTCAAAAAGGAAAAAAAGAAAAAAATGGTTCAGAAAGAAATTGCACTGCTTTCAAAAAAAAAAAAGTTTCAAAAGAAAAAAGGATTCAAAGAGTGCACTGCTTTCAAAAAAAAAGAAAAAAGAAATTCAAAAGAAAATGCACTGCTTTCAAAAAGTAAAAAGAAAATTCAGTGAAAAAAAATGCACTGCTTCAAATAGAAAAAAAGAGGATTAAAAAAAAAAAAAAAAGGAATTCAGAACAAAATTGCACTGCTTTCAAAAAGAAAAAAAAAGATTCAAAAAAAAAAAAAAGAAGTTCAGAAGAAAATGCACTGCTTTCAAAAAAAAAAAAAGAAAGAAAAAATGCACTGTTTTCAAAAAGAAAAAGAAGTTTCAGAAAAAAATTTCACTGCTTCCAAAAAAGGTAAAAAGAGGATTCAGTAAAAATTGCACTGCTTCAAATAGAAAAAAGAGGATTAAAAAAAACTGCTTTCAAAAAAAAAAAAAAAGAGTTCAAAACAAAAGTGCACTGCTTTCAAAAAAGGAAAAAAAAATTCAGGAAGAAAATGCACTGCTTTCAAAAAGAAAAAAAGAGGATTAAAAAAAAAAAACTGCTTTCAAAAAGAAAAAAAAAAGGATTCAGAAAAAAAAAAAAAAAAAAAGATTCGGAAAAAAACTGTTTTCAAAAAAAAAAAAAATTCAAAAGAAATGCACTGCTTTCAAAAAAGGAAAAAGAAAATTCAAAAGAAAAGTGCACTGCTTTCAAAAAGTAAAAAAAAGGTTCAGTAAAAAAAGTGCACTGCTTTCAAATAGAAAAAAAAGAAAAAAAAAAAAAAAAAAGAGGTTCAGAACAAATTGCACTGCTTTCAAAAAGAAAAAAGAAGATTCGGAAAGAAATTCACTGTTTTCAAAAAAAAAAAAAAAATTCAAAAGAAAAGAGTATTCCTGCTTTCAAAAAAGGGAAAAAAAAATTCAGAAAGAAAAAAATTTCAAAAAGAAAAAAGGGTTTCAGTAAGAAATTGCACTGTTCAAATAGAAAAAAGAGGATTAAAAAAAAAAAAAAGAGAAAAAAAAGTGCACTGCTTTCAAAAAAAAAAAAAGAAGATTCAGAAAAAAACTGCTTTTCAAAAAAAAAAAAAAAATTCACTGCTTTCAAAAAGAAAAAAATTCAAAAGAAAATTCACTGCTTTCAAAAAAAAAAAAAAAAATTCAGAAGAAAATGCACTGCTTTCAAAAAGTAAAAAAGAGGTTCAAAAAAAAACTGCTTCAAATAGAAAAAAGAGGATTAAAAAAAAAAAAAAAAGAAAGAAAAAAAAATTCAGAACACTGCTTTCAAGAAAAAAAAAAGAAGATTCGGAAAGACAATGCACTGTTTTCAAAAAACCAAAAAGAAATTCAAAAGAAATTGCACTGCTTTCAAAAAAAAAAAAGAAATTCAAAATCAGAAGAAAATTGCACTGCTTTCAAAAAAAAAAAAAGAGTTCAGTAAAAAAATGCACTGCTTCAAAAAGAAAAAAGAGGAAAAAAAAAAAGGGATTAAAAAAAAAAAAAAAAAGAGATTCAGAACAAATTGCACTGCTTTCAAAAGAAAAAAAAAAAGAAGATTCGGAAAGACAATGCACTGTTTTCAAAAAAAAAAATTAGAGAAAAAAAAGAAGATTCAAAAGAAATTTCACTGCTTTCAAAAGGAAAAAAAAGAATATTCAAAAAGAAAATTGCTGCTTTCAAATAAAAAAAGGGAAAAAAAAAAAAAAGAAGTTCAGAACAATTGCACTGCTTTCAAAAAGAAAAAAAAGAGGATTAAAAAAAAAAAAAAAAAAAAAAAAAAGGTTTAAAAAAAAAAAAAGAAAAAAGGATTCAGAAAAATTGCACTGCTTCAAGAAAGAAAAAAAAGAAGATTCGGAAAGACAATTGACTGTTTTCAAAAAAAAAAGAAATTCAAAAGAAATTGCACTGCTTTCAAAAAGAAAAAGAAAATTCAGAAGAAAATTTCACTGCTTTCAAAAAGTAAAAAGAAATGATTCAGTAAATGCACTGCTTTCAAATAGAAAAAAGAGGATTAAAAAAAAAAGAAAAAGTTCAGAACAAATGCACTGCTTTCAAAAAAAAAAAAAAGAAGATTCAAAAAAATGCACTGTTTTCAAAAAAAAAAGAGAAAAAAAAGACTGGCTTCAAAAAAGAAAAAAAAGATTCAAAAAAAAACTGTTTTCCAAAAAAAAGAATAGAATTCAAAGAAAATTGCACTGCTTTCAAAAAAAAAAAAAGATTCAGAAGAAATTGCACTGCTTTCAAAAGAAAAAAGGAAAATTAAAAAAAAAAAAAAAAAGAGAAAAAAAGTAAAAAAGGTTCAGAACAATTGCACTGCTTTCAAAAGAAAAAAAGAAGGTTCAAAAGAAAATGCACTGTTTTCAAAAAAAAAAAGAATTCAAAAGAAATGCACTGCTTTCAAAAAGGAAAAAGAAAATTCAGTAAAAAATTGCACTGCTTCAAAAAAAAAAAAAAAAAAAAAAAAGAAAAAAAAAAATTAAAAAAAAAAAAAGAGTTCAGAACAAATTGCACTGCTTTCAAGAAGAAAAAAGAAAATTCAAAAGAAAATGTGCTGTTTTCAAAAAAAAAATAGAGAATTCAAAAAAAAAAAACTGTTTTCCAAAAAAGGAAAAAGAAAAATTCAGAAGAAAATGCACTGCTTTCAAAAAGTAAAAAGAGTTCAGTAAAAATTGCACTGCTTCAAATAGAAAAAAGAGGATTAAAAAAAAAAAACTAAAAAGAGGGTTCAGAACAAAATTGCACTGCTTTCAAAAGAAAAAAAAGAAGATTCAAAAAAATGCACTGTTTCAAAAGTAAAAAGGTTCAGTAAGAAATTGCACTGCTTTCAAAAAGAAAAAAGAGGACTAAAAAAAAAAAAAAAAAAAGAGTAAAAAAAAAAAGAAAAAAGAGGATTCAGAACAAATGCACTGCTTTCAAGAAAGAAAAAAGAAGATTCGGAAAGAAATTCACTGTTTTCCAAAAAACCGAATAGAGAATTCAAAAAAGAAATTGCACTGCTTTCAAAAGGAAAAAGAATATTCAGAAGAAAATTGCACTGCTTTCAAAAAAAAAAAGAAGATTCGGAAAGACAATGCACTGTTTTCCAAAAACCGTATAGAGAATTCAAAAGAAATTGCACTGCTTTCCAAAAAAGGAAAAAAAAAAAAGAGTCAGAAGAAAATTGCACTGCTTTCAAAAAGTAAAAAGAGGATTCAGTAAGAAATTGCACTGCTTCAAATAGAAAAAGAGGATTAAAAAAAAAAGGACTTCAGAACGAAAAAGTGCAGTGCTTTCCAAAAAGAAAAATAAGAAGATTCGGAAAAAAAAATGCACTGTTTTCCAAAAACCGAAAAAAAGAATTCAAAAGAAATTGCCCTGCTTTTCCAAAAAAGGAAAAAGAAAATTCAGAAGAAATTGCACTGTTTCAAAAAGAAAAATAGGATTCAGTAAGAAATTTTCACTGCTTCAAATAGAAAAAAAGGGATTAAAAAAAAAAAAAAAAGAGGATTCAGAACAAAATCGCACTGCTATCCAAAAAGGAAAAAAAAATATTCAGAAGAAAAATTGCACTGCTTTCAAAAAAGGAAAAAGAAATTTCAGAAGAAAATGCACTGCTTTCAAAAAGTAAAAATAGGATTCAGTAAGAAATTGCACTGCTTCAAATAGAAAAAAGAGGATTAAAAAAAAAAAAAAAAGACTATTCAGAACAAATCGCACAGCCTTCCAAGAAAGAAAAAAAAGAAGATTCGGAAAGACAATGCATTGTTTTCAAAAAACCGAATAAAAATTCAAAAGAAATTGCACTGCTTTCAAAAAAGGAAAAAGAAAATTCAGAAGAAAATTGCACTGCTTTCAAAAAAAAAAAGAGGATTCAGTAAGAAATTGCACTGCTTTCAAAATTAAAAAAAAGAAATTAAAAAAAAAAAAAAAAGATTAAAAAAAAAAAAAGAGGTTCAGAACGAAATTGCACTGCTTTTCAAAAAGAAAAAAAGAAAAAAAGACAATGTACTGTTTTCCAAAAAACCAAAGAATTCAAAAGAAATTGCCCTGCTTTCAAAAAAGGGAAAAAAGAAAATTCAGAAGGAAAAAACTGTTTCCAAAAAGTAAAAAATAGGATTCAGTAAGAAATTGCACTGCTTCAAATAGAAAAAAAGAAAAAAAAAAAAAAAAAAGAAAAAGAAGATTCAGAACGAAATCGCACTGCTATCCAAAAAAAGGAAAAAGAATAAGAAGAAAATTGCACTGCTTTCAAGAAAAAAAAAAAAAGAAGATTCGAAAAGACAATGCACTGTTTTCAAAAAACCGATTAGAGAATTAAAAAATTTCACTGCTTTCAAAAAAGGAAAAAAGAATATTCAGAAGAAAATTTCAATGCTTTCAAAAAGTAAAAATATGATTCAGTAAGAAATTGCACTGTCTTCCAAATAGAAAAAAAGAGGATTAAAAAAAAAAAAGGAGTATTCAGAACAAATTGCACTGCTTTCAAAGAAAGAAAAAAGAAGATTCGGAAAGACAATTCACTGTTTTCCAAAAAAAGGAATAGAGAATTCAAAAGAAATTGCACTGCTTTCCAAAAAAGGAAAAAAAAAATTCAGAAGAAATTTGCACTGCTTTCAAAAATTAAAAGTGGATTTGGTAAGAAATTGCACTGGTTCCAAAAAGAAAAAAAGAGGATTAAAAAGAAAGAAAAAAAAAGGATTCAGAACGAAATGCACTGCTATCCAAAAAGGAAAAAAAGAATATTCAAAAGAAGAAAATTGCATTGCTTTCAAAAAGGAAACAGAAATTCAGAAGAAAATTGTACTGCTTTCCAAAAAAAGAAAAAGAGGATACAGTAAGAAATTGCACTGCTTCACTATTAGAAAAAGAGGATTAAAAAAAAAAGAAAAAGAGGATTAAAAAAAAAAAAAAAAAAAGAGGAATCAGAACGAAATTCCACGGCTTTTCAAGAAAAGAAAAAAAAAAAATTCGAAAGACAATGTACTGTTTTCAAAAAACCGAATAGAGAATTCAAAAGAAATTGCCCTGCTTTCCAAAAAAGGAAAAAGAAAATTCAGAAGAAAATTGCACTGCTTTCCAAAAAGTAAAAAGAGGAGTCAGTAAGAAATTGCACTGCTTCCATATAGAAAAAAGAGGATTAAAAAAAAATAAAAAAGAGGAATCAGAACGAAGTTCACTGCTTTTCAAGAAAGAAAAAAGAATATTCGGAAAGACAATCCACTGTTTTCAAAAAACCGAAGTTTGTTGTGAGTTATAACATAACGTACAGTCCACGGTGCTCATTTCGTCTCGTTTAAATTTAGCAAACCACTTCTCTACGTTTGATTTTCCTGGTGCAAAGTCCGAACAATGTTTATGAAGCCAAGCCTTGGCTTGAATAGTATTTTTTTTTTCATCAAAAAGCAATGCTTAATTAACACACGAAATTCCTTTTATCCATTTTTTCAAACTAACAAAAGTTGCTTCGCTAAAAATGCTATAACTCGCATACTAATAGTGCAACAGCTGTCAAATTTTTACACGTGTCCTTTGAAGGTTAGGGCTAACTAAAAATCATATGCATTTAATACTAGTAGAGCCATCTATGTGTAAGCCTATGAACTTTTCAGCCCATCTGATATATGGGTGAAAAAAAGAAAAATAATTGGTATATCAAGACGTTGCATCAAACAATTTTCATTATTCTACTTCTTCTTCATCTTCATTAGTGTAAAATGCCATTGAGGGGCCAAGATCGTCCTCCTACTGGCAAATTCCGACACATGAGATGTTGATTTCATTTTACGGAGTAGGGGTTGTCAGCCCTAGGTCCACGGCTGTGCTGCCATATTAGACTGGGCCCTACAGTTTAAAGCGGATTCTGAACCACTACAAACATCCATGGCACCGCCAGGAATCGAACCCTAAGCTTGGGACACAGAGCGCTAGACCGTCAGTCACTCGGTCATCATGCCCTGCAAGTTTCATTGTTTTTCTTACCCACACACAAGAGTCTAATTTTTATTGCTTTTCAAGATGCTAGCCATCCATAAATATTTAAAGCCACGCTGGATGCAACGCCTCGATCTATCGTTCTATTTTTTTTTAAGATGTAAGAGTTACATCTCCATTGCCAATCAAGACGCTGGTCAACTCGCAAATGTTTATCACCGACTAGTATGCAATGTCTAGCCGTATTGTTATTTATTTTCTAAAATTTAGAAAATATTTTATTTCTACTAGAAAAGTACATATTTCTGATTTATCGCAAATGATTAGCAATTTTATTTATCGCGTTTGGAACGAGTAAGTTTTATCATCGCTATTTTATTTATTTTGTTTTGTTTATAAAGTTTTATTTTGTTAATTTTATTCTATTTTAGCAAACAGTACTTTCCATTTCTTTTGTGGAAATAAATATAGTTTTTTTTCAATACGTTTGTCGCAATAATTCAACGAAATTTACTTTTACATTCGTATGAGAGAAAATTGCAATATGTTGAAAGTTATTATTATTTTTTTTATGTTTTGCAGAATATGCAAAGAAAAACAAATTAAAATATTTCACAAAAGTTTTACCATATGTGTGATTCTCGTAACTATTCCAATATATAATTAAAATTTCTTACTATTGCGCTAAAATAATTTAAGTTCCAAATAATGCAGTAAGGTTTATTAGATGTATTTTTTCATATTTTGAAAAAAATAGAAAAGAATATTTTTTAAACCTAAATAAACAGCAACAAAAATTTTGCAGTAAGGTTATTAGATAATAATATAGTAAGGTTTATTAGATGTATTTTTTCATATTTTGTAAAAAAAATAGAAAAGAATATTTTTAAACCTAAATAAACAGCAACAAAAAATTTTCACATATTATTTAGTATCACATCCAATTTATCTGCTTCCACTAATTTTCGATAGTAGGTTAATATTGTTATTCTAATATTTATTTATATAATTAGAACAATCCCACGATTAAAGATTTGGAAAGAATACTTCATTAGAAATTTTAAAAATTAGCTCTGCAGTTGTGATTAGGGAAATATTAAGAAGTAAATCAAGATTCAGAAGGCCACTAAATCTCCATTGCAGACTCACCCAGGGAAAAATAAATGCAAATCCAAGATAATTGGTTACAAAATTCATACTGTAATTGTTAAGAATATTGTGGAATACCGGTAGTTAAAAGAACAGTTCAGCTGGATGACATTCCGGTGTGGGTACATAGGCATTTATATTTAATGTAAAAAATAGAATTTTAATTGCAAAAACACGAAAAAAGGCTTTTTGAAAGTAAATTTAATAAATTTAGAGATACAGGTAGCATATTGGTTTTGTAATACCGAAGGAAGATTTAAAAGACACTGTAAGACGTAAATTCGAATTCTTAAATGACATCATGGATTAGTACAAATATATTGACATTTTTAAAATGAATTAGAAAATCATCATATAAAATCCCTACAAGTTTAATTAAGTTTAATTGGACTAATGTTCATAAGCATTCTATTTTAAATTTTCCATTATGGTAAATATGTTACTAAAATGTCTCTCCAGTCACCGTATTTGAATTAAGTGGTGTAGCATTTTTTCACGCGGGGAGAGTTATGGCGTTTTTCTTCCAGGAGAGA
This sequence comes from Caerostris extrusa, assembly GCA_021605095.1. Classification (NCBI taxonomy): domain Eukaryota; kingdom Metazoa; phylum Arthropoda; class Arachnida; order Araneae; family Araneidae; genus Caerostris; species Caerostris extrusa. The sequence goes on along the minus strand of BPLR01006098.1, from coordinate 7,282 downwards.
GAAATGCATATTCTTTGAAAAAAAGTTTTTACTGTAATATAGTTGTTTATGAAAGTAAATTTAATATATTTAGAGATACAGGTAGCCTATTGGCTTGAAAAATATCGAAAGGGGGTTTCTGCTTTAAAAAATTAGAATTTATTCTATTCATGAACATGGCGGTGGGTAAGTTATGGGGAACTATGTGCATCTACATTTCGCCGGAAGAAACTCTCATTCAACTCTAGTTCTCAACTTCTCGTTCGTTAATGTCCACAAGTTCAATTAGGATAATATTCATAAGCATTCTGCTTTAGATATTCCATTGTAGCAAATAAAGTATTAAAACGATTCTTTAGACAACATATTTGATTCCCTGTGCGATCTTCACAAGTCGAAACAATTACAGTCGGAATATAGACTACACTATGAGTTGTTGCATCGTGATGGGTGATAAATCATGAACTGAGAAAATGTATCCTCCAATGAGAAGTGAGGGAAGCGGATTCCGTTCCGCTCTTAACGTATTTTTTTAAGGAATGTTTTTGGAGAAGGAGAAATAGTGTTCTGCGACGAGTCGACAAAAAGTGTTGTTTTTCCCTTTTCTCTGAGGAGACAGAACAGGCTCACATGTTTTGAGATTCGAAGTAGACTCGAGAAATCTTCGACCTTGGAGAGAACTATACTTGAGATTTAATCGCGCTCTTGTGATCAAATTTATATTTTTTTAAATTTACATTTCTTTGTATAATAATGCAGAATTCTGTATTTGTATATATATATATATATATATATATATATATATAATTGTAAATAATAAAATTTAAGTGTAACAATGATCCTGAAATTAGCCATCTTCTTGAAGCCGTTATAGGTCTAGTATAGGTCGAGATGTTACAATGACTACAATTTGAAAATAGAAAGAATAACATTTCTTCAACGTAGCATTAAAAACAATATAAGGAAAAGGGAACAAAATGGTCTCGGATTTACCAAAAGAAAATTTGAATATGCGAAAACAATTAAAAAATGTCCTTGAACTCGTTGATGTTTAACGAAGTGTTAAAAGTTACATAATGAGCAGCTTAAATTTTGTTGTGGAAATTTATTTTTCTTAACCATAAATCTTTTGTGAGTAACAGCCATTCTTTTATTGTGTTTTCTTGCTTTCAAAATGAATTTATTCGATAAACAGAGACAATATAAAAAAAATGAAAAAAAAAAAACCGTTTAATTAATTTTTACGAAGCAGTCATTTTTTTATTATTTGGCTTAGCATCTCTTTCATCTAATAATTTAAAAAAAAAAATACCACGGTTATCCGAAAACTGTTGGGAGGCAATGTCTATCGAAAAAACATAAAATCACGTCTTTCAACACTTAAAAACATTCTTTTGTTGATGTTCTAATTGCTTTTACAAGGCATTAAAAATCTCTGTTTTTCTTTCAATTCTATTTTAGTATGGAAACATGAATAGTTTTTTTTTTTTTTTAATTCCTTTGTCAATGATTTAAGAAAGCTTTTTTTGACTTCCGTAAAAATGAGAAAAATATGTTACTCATAATGTTTACACAATGTTAAAAATATGCTATTTATGTTTTTTAATGCTTTAGAGAATAGACAACGATATTTTTAAAAGCAATAAATTTATCTTGCAAGAAAAATACGTAATCACCAAAATTCGAATTGAATTTGGAACCTTTTTCCTATGAATTTTAGGCGAAAAATGTTTTCTTCCTTAGTAAATTAAAGATAATAGTTTATGTAGCACAATATATTAATCTATAGCTGAATTAAGCTTTTTATTTCAAGAAAGTTCTGTACAATAATATTATAAAGCTCGCGAAGACGATGTCGAGAAGTTTCGACATTTGGAAGGTTGAAAAAAAGCAGTCTCATTTAATCAGGCTAATCATCATTCAAAATTAGACTAGTAAGGAAAGTGTTATTTTTTTCTTTGGTTCAAATAATCAACATTAAATTTTGAAAATTAGGATCATTTAAAGAATAGTTGCTTAAGGGCTTAATTTTAATAAAACCTTTGAATGCATTTGAAATAAATATTTTATTTTTCAAGTGAGATGTATAATTTATTTAATTAAATATATTAAGGAAATCATTGCTTAAATGACCAGTTCGATAAAGGCATAGAAATTTTGTCGTTTTTAAAACAACATTAATTAATGTTCAGAAATAAAACGAAAGCATTTTTTTTTTTACTTTTTAATGCTTTTTTTATTAAAAACGAATTTTTTATTAAATTTATAAAGTCAGATTCTATATCTTTTTTCATTTTATTATTTGTCATCCATTGACAACCTTTTTTTCCTTTTCACTTGTTTTTGTTAATTTTTTTTAAAATTTACTTTGCATTTATTATTATTATTATTATTATTATTATATGTTTATAAATAAAAATTATTGAGAAAAAATTTATTAAACTTTTCTTTTTTGCGAGAATTTTACTAAATAGGCGCAAATGTTAATAAAATTTTTTCATAATTTTTATCGATAAACATATAAAACGAGTAATAATAATAATAAATAAAAAAATTTACAGAAAAGTAATTAAAATTTTACAAAGACTAGTTTAAAAGGAATATTCGGGGATGTAGATGTTGAAAAATGAATGAACATAAAGAATCTGACTTTATTTTAGTTAAAAGATTTATTTTTTCATAACTTTAGATTAAAAAAAATACATCAGATCTGTTAGCACTCGACGATGATTATATTAGCGTATTCTATCAAAAGTTAGGCTGTCTGGCAGAAAGCTACAGACAATCCTCCTTATGGGAGAATTGCCCTTATGGTGGCATCTTTCATACTATTAAGTAAAAAAAGTAAGACTAATTTCAATTTAAAAAATTCCCGGACGTGTGGAATTTCAATTTTTTTTTTCTTTATTAGGTTGCTGGCACTGTCCTTGACATCTGTGTGAAATTTCACGTCAAAATATTCATTAGTGTTTGAGTTACTCTTGTCTTGTGAGACGCTAAAATTGATTCCGGTCGATTTCTGAAATGTCTGAATTAATTGAACAAAGAACTTGCATTCAATTTTTTTCAGAAACGTATAGAACGTTGCAGAAGATATTCGGTGAGCATTCCTATATCGGAAAGAAATGTTTACAAGTGGTGTAAACAGTTCAAAAGAAGGCAGAGAACGCGTTGAAGACGAACAGCTTCTCTGTCCATCATCAACCTCTAACTGATGATTTTAGCTCTACGCACCAAAAATTAAAGATTTGGTGCTTGCAAACAGTCGATTTACAATTTTATGATGGATGACCCTTCTGAGGATGCTGGAATCTTCAAAAGGATCTGTCACTTGCATTTTGGGCCTCAAAAGCGTCAAAAATCCCGATTGATACCCAAAATACTGAATGCGCCAGCTCACACTGAATTGATTCTTCGTGGCTCTTTCACCAAAAGTGAAACCCATATCGTTCCACAACCACCATATTCATACCGTGCGACTTCTAACTATTCCCTTAAAAGACAACTCCGGGGACACCCTTTTGAGTCAATTGAAGAGATTCAACGTGTAATCGAGGCGCGGTTTGAATGCCACAGCTGCCGATGACTTTTTAGCATGCACTGAGGATTGGGCAAAAAAGTTGGCATAAGTGCATTGTGTCCGGAGGGGGATTACTTTGAAGACGATTAAATAAATTTGGAAGAATAAATAAAGAGTTTTTGGAAAAAAAAATTGTTCTTACTTTTTGTTCACAATAGTACATGTTCGTTGCATACGAAATCGCTAATGTATGAAAACGAAAGCTAAAATGAAGAAAGTCAAATTTGAATGCGAGATGATGCAGGTTTAACCCATTTAATAGCCACATGTTTTCCATTTAATCCACTCAAATGGTCATCCTCTCCAAGAATAGCTGGTTTCAGGCTGGATATCTTCTTTCGCTCATGCTTCCTTAAAGACCTTATCAGACGAGGTTTCGTTTCTTTTAGCGTGAAGAAAAACCCTATTACCATTCAAACAATGAGTTAAAAGAAACACAACGGGCACATATTTATCACCAGCAGCTCAATTATATGAAGCATTCTATCGCTTATTTCGAGGGAATCCATGAGTACAGCGCAGTTTGTGATTACATGACATTTCTTTTCTGAACAAGTTAGCCAAAGGTAATTCATATCATAAACTTATTGAATGGATAGCAAAGCCGAATAATAAAATGAAGCACTATAGTAATAATGAAATAAGCCCGTGAGGTAAGCGCTTTAAAGACTTAGGTGGGGATTAAGTTTGTTTTCTGCCTTAAATCAGATACTTCGTTTGAACTCTTTAATGCCAAAACAAAAATTTATAATTGAAAAACAAAGTCATGGAGATGTCATGGAAAGGATGAGTCAGATGGAGGAAAGGAGAGGAGATGAAAGGAGATGTCATGGAAAAGTCATGGAAATTTTAGTTTCTCATAACAATAAATAGAAAAGAAATTAAATGAGAAATAAATATTAACTAGTTATTTTCTCCGCAGACCTCCTACATTCTGTCGTTTCATTTATAGTAAGGTCGATAAGATCTGAAAGCGTGAGACTTCTCGTCAGAGATTGTGTTAGCATAATTCAGCTGATGGCTCTAATACAACCACTGATTTAAAAAAAAACAAATAGATATGGTAATGATTTTTGATATTTTCTGAAACTAGCAAACTCTGTCAGTTTTTCTAGCATTTTTCTGTTCGATATGAAAAGTTTGGCCAGTTCCCTTTGAATGACCAACGGGAAGGAATTATTTCTTTATTTATATATCATTAATGTAAAATATATGACCATCATAATTTTCTAGTTTTCCTAATAATTCAGAATAACATCATTGCATTGTTTTCGTTTTTTTTGTCTAGAACAGCGAATTATAAGTATGTTAGGCTCTATAAAATACACACTTATACTGATATAATACTTTGGGAGAATGGCAGAGTGTAATAAAGGAGCATCGATTCTGGTTATGCCAATGCAGCGGATCGGTGTTGCCAAATACCAATAAATTTACATATTTTTAATGTATAATGTGTATAATTCTTGTAATTAATGTCGTAGTGTAGATTTAGCGTCAAAATACTAAAACTACATTCTTATTGTATACAATGTTTTTGTGTGGTGGGGGGGGGGGATGCGATGAAAATTGAGTCATAAATAGTGAAAGGTTGCGAAACGCTGGTCTAGAAGATTCATTTATTCTGTGCAGTTAACTGGGCGTTGGACAGGTTAATTTTCATTCTTTTTTCTAAGAATTTTATAAAAAAAACTGTTGGAAAAGAAAACCAAATTGTTATACTATAAAAAAAAAAAAAAAAAATTCTAACGACTCGTGTTAAATTAGTAATATTTTATGTATAAGTCATGGAAGATATTCCTTTAATGCTGGCTATGGAGTGTCTCTTTGTGTATACTTATTCTAAATACATTGCAAACACTTATAGGATATATCTATTTTTTTAATTACTATTTAAGTGTATGATAAATATATTAGATTATTCTTAGAAACAAATTAAGTGCCGAAGATTCATAATTTCAGAAAATATGCATTTTTAAAAATACCACTAAAATAAATGTTTACATTTACTAATTGACAATTAAAAAAAAAAAAAAAAGACTAAAAATTGTTGAATGTTCTGCATTTTTTTTTAAACAATAGGAATGTTCTGCATTTTTTACACATTAGGAATTTTTTTTAAACATTAGGAACATAGACTACTTTTTCCATTAGCTGATTAAGCATCTCAAAAGAAAAAATATAAATAAAATATCTTCATACTCTGCATGGTATTTTTTTTTTTCCTCATTTATTTGCAGATATGCAAAGGAGAATGAAGTACAGGAACTTAAATATTAAGCGAACTGGAGAAATGTTTTCTATCACGTTTAAAAATACGAAAGAACTATATCTCAAACGTACAACTTTCTGTAGCAGATAGATATAAACGGATCAATTATGACTAATGGATGAGTAATGGCCGAAATCGTAGAATAGAGGCTGTTGGGATTTGGCGTCAAAACTCTTTTCGCCAAAGTGTGCCAAGTAACTGGTTGCGATTGTAAGTGAAGTGAATTGCAAACAGTACAAGGAACACGGGGCGACACATTTATCGCCACAAAAGTCGCCAAATACCAACAGTCGCCAAATAATGAAGAACAAAAAGAAATTAAAATAATAATTTACCATTGAAGTAAATTCTAAATTAGTAAAATGAAAAGTAATTAAATAAAATCATTGCAAAAACTTTAAAAAATATTACGTTAAAAATAATGAATAATTTACTGTAATATTTGGCTAAATTTTATCTAATTAAGGGCTGAAATTAATTAATTGTATTTCATCTGACAACCCTGCTCCACATTATTATTAGCTAACAATCAAAATATATCATCCACTTAACGGGCTTATAAACATTAGAAAACGAAATATTTCAGATTAGGTAAATACTACGCAAATCCAACTGCTGCTTGAAAATAATTAAATTTTATAATTGGTTTAATTATACGTGACGGTGGAAATAGGAAATACTGTTAATCTCCGTTAATGGTCATAACTGTTAATGTTGATGTAAATTAATGATTAATTTTAACCGTTAAATTCTCCCACCTCTAAACTTTTTAATGTTTGCTTTAAGTTATTTACATTAATAATATACAACCATCCATATTAATTTGAATCCTAACATAGAATATATTTACTGAGATAAATGTTACATTTTCGTATTATATTTCTGTATCCAACAATAAAACTCAATTTTTTTTATCTACAGAAATGAAGTTTCCTAATTTAATATCTTCTACTTCAACGGCGCAACAACTCCATTGGGGGCTGAGGCCGTCTGCCTATTAGCAGATTTGGAGACAGGGAGATGTTTTCTTTTTAAGGAATAGGGTTGTTAAAAAAGGTTGTAGAGCGTCAGGCCTATGTCCAACGCTCTACAGTCCTATTAAACAAGTTTAAAGTGGATTCCGAAGCACTGCAAACATCCATGACACCGCCAGGACGCGAACCCGAAACCTGTGGCACCGACCGCCAGAGCAATTCAAGATACTGGAATAAAATTAAACAAAGGCATTTTGATTGAGTTTTCGTTTTTAAAATTTTTATATGAAAACCGATATTATTTTCAGAATAGATGTGTTGTTAAAGATGCGACAATAAATATTTTATTAATTAAAAATTAAGTTAATTAAATTAAATATTAATAAGTAATTAATTAGCTATTTTAATTAAGTATTATTTTAAATATATGAATTTTTTTTTTGTCGAATATTTCATAATATATTAGAAGCAAATTAA